>WWET01003624.1:101956-113947 GCA_011038615.1 Limnodynastes dumerilii
ATACACACACATATACACACACATATACACACACATACACACACACATATACACACACATATACACACACACATATACACACATATATACACACATATATATATACACATATACATATACATATATACACATATACATATACATATACATATATACATATACACATATACATATATAATGCGGAATAACGGCACTCCATAAAACAAACTGATAACTTGCTGGGGTGCACTACAGGTAAGTTCAAATAGTCCAAAAAGAGAGGCACTCCCAGACTGAGTAATAGTAAAAAATAAGTGTTTTAATCCAACGTTTCAAGGGATATATTCCCTTATCCTCAGGGACAAAAAACTTTGTCCCTGAGGATAAGGGAAAATATCCCTTGAAACGTTGGATTAAATCACTTATTTTTTACTATTACTCAGTCTGGGAGTGCCTCAATTTTTTGGAATATATATATATATAATATCGTGGGTATGGTCAGCAAGTGTCGTTTTATGGTGAAAACTATATAGTGTGGGTGTCAGGTGATCTTGTGGAGATAGCAGGCGGCGTTAGGACCGCAGCGCTGCAGTGCTGCCAGGGTGGATGCAGAAGAAAGGAGGAGGAGAGCCTGTGACCCGGGAGGAGGATAGGGCAATGCTAAATCAAGGGTACAGATAGAGGCACACAGACACTCAAGGAAGGGGATTAAAAAGGAGGTGTGTGTGTGTGAGAGAGACACTTACAGATAAGGCACGGTCAGTAGGGATCGCGTTTATTCTCCTCCCCAGGTATCACACAGCAGGTCGCCCCAATGAACATGTCAGTGTTGACTTTGCAAGAATATGAATTCGAGAAGCAATTTAACGAGAATGAAGCGATACAATGGATGCAAGAGAACTGGTAGGTGCAGGCTCAAAGCTATGGCTCAGTATTTTTCCTATTTATGTGTGCTAGTGAACGATCTCCCACACAATTCATCCAAATGCCTCATGCAGGAGTGAGATGCTATGATGCCCCTTCCTATGAAATGCACGCCCGTATGGATCACATGCATAGATCACTATGTCAAAGGCGTAATCTCTCTGTATTGCATGTGATGTAGGAACAATAATTCTTTACTCCGTTCATTCATTCATTGAATTCATTCCAGATTTCACTCCATGCCATAATTTCAGGCCTTTCTGGCAGCTCAAGGGTGCAAGTGCATATTGGTGTACCAGGGGCCCCTGTGCTTTTACAATGAATGGAGGCACTATGCTCCTGCTCTGTGTGCTGTCTATATGCATGTTATGATCCTTTCCTTACTGATATTAAGCACTCTCCTGTCCATGTAGCCCAATGCTTAGGGGTGACAGAGCAGAGTGCCCGCAGTATATAAGGGAGGGCTAGAATGATCCTGAGAGGGCCTAAGCTCTAATAAGCCATTAACCCCTTAGCTGCCATAACAGAAACAAAAGGGATGCATTACATCGAGTATGTTTCTAATGTCTGCACAAATCAAAACTCCTCTTGTTTAAGATATTCATGTGTTAAATGGTTAAATCTCAGTTTTGTACTACCGACAGGCGCTGGAAATCACTGTGGCAGGCATGGTCCTCCAATGCTTACCATGGCTGTGAGTGATTATATTGCGTTGGGGTTTATATGTGTGTGGACTGCATGCTGCTACTGTAATGATTATTCTTTGTAACATTAGTGAAATGCTTTTCAATTGAATTTTTTTCTGGTTTCTTGAAAGACTTTTCTTGAGCTGCATAAAGCTCATTGTCTGTAGAGTAGTAGAGGTACGTCCTGATGCAATCAATGAGTGTAGGAAGGGATGCTTCGTCTAGGCTGTGAGCAAGTCCTGTCCTTGCAGACGGGCAGCACGTGCTTATGGCTCTATAATAGGAGAATAAGAGGGCCAGCTTTCAGCTCTGGTTCAGGCTTTAGAAGCCTTTGCAGTAGGCTGAAACATAACTAATGTATTCTAAATTCACTAATTAAGTGGGAGAGCCGGTACCACAGCTTTAAATCAACTTTAATAAAGTGGGATTTTATTCAAGTCTCATTTGCATAGATTGAATTTTTGCAAGACGGTAGCAGAACAGAATTAACTTCTAACAACATTTGACTCTTGTAATGTGAAAAATGCTGCTTGACAAGATAGATAGGACAAACAAGTGTGCTTAGTATGTGTCTTGGGAAGGATGTGGGTTTTAGGGACAGCAGCAGGCAGCTTGAGTTCTGTAATGATGACTATAAAAGTTAGACAGCATCAGACTTTGAAACAAAAAATATCTATGTTCTAATGTAATGAGCATCACTGTTTCTGTTTCATTTGTGTCCTCTCTGTTATATACCCTTTAAATTTAGATCGTTTTTTTGGTTAATGGCCAAAACAGCAGAATTATTGGGCTTGGTTATTTAGTAATTTTGTTTAATATCTATTTGTGAACTTATTACACTGTTTAAAAGGAGATAATCACTGTATTAGTGCTTTATGAAATGACCATATGTACTTTCACTGTATTCATTATATTTTAAACAGGTGTCACTGTAAAGGTAGCTACATAGGGCCAGATCCTGACTTCATAACTATAGCTAATTTCCGCATGCTGCATGAGTAAATCTGGCTGTGAGAACGCAATGAGCATGTGCGTGGCAGATGTTACGCATCGTAACACTGAGCTACTTCATTTGTACTTCCCTCTTTACGAATGGGTGTGACATCCTTACGCAAGCCAAATATACGCATTGTGGGAGGCATTTAAATTGTACAGTATGGGCGGGGTTAGGCGCTTGCGTACGTCAAGACATTACGTAGGACCAGAGATATGCAAGGAACAGTTAAGGTGGGGTTTTGAACACGTAAATCAGCTAAGTTAGGTGCATGTGAGGGGAATGCCCAGGGGGAGTGCATTATATTTACTAGTGCATGAGTCGGGTACGCTTGAGCACGTAAAGCGACCTTAAGTCTGGATCTGGCCCACAGTTAGCATGTGCCTTGTACAAGTTTTCTGAGGGAAGGGTGTTAAGAAGTTTTTGTGTCACCTGATAGCAGTTGCATGTCTTTAATATTAGTGTTACCACTACAAATGGCATATATGGAAGAGAAGAGCATCCAAAAATCTATTTAAAAGCTGACTTATGTTTTGACAGGTTCCTTGTTTGAAAAGCAATCCCAAACACTACATATCTCTCCAAAATCTTACATCTTGAGTGCATTAAAAATAAAAATGTATTTACATAACATGAATAGATTCAACTTTGACTTATACTTTAATGTAAAATGTTCATGTACCATTGAATCACAAAGTTGCCCTTGGCCAAAATATCCATTTTTAATAATGGTAATAACATGCAAGCTATCCCTTACTGCATGCAGCCATGTGTGATATCTAGAGAGAAGTATTTCCCTCCTGGTTAATTCTGACATTTATTATCCATGAAGTTCAACTAGTAACCTAGTTGTTGATGCATATATATAATTCAGTTAATTGACCTATTGATCAGTTGTTTTTTATGGAATTACAATTTTGCTCCTGTGCTTCAGGATCAGGTCATTTATATTGCGAGGAATATTTGCAGGCTGATGTGCAGTAAGGTAGGGAATGATTTTCATTTGTCATCTCAGTTCTTCCAGTGTCTGTTTTAGCATGTGGTAGTATAAGGTCAGATACAGAATTATATTAAGTTCTGTAAATAACATTTTTCAATCTTTTTTTTAATTTTTTTTTATCTCCACCTAAATTAATCAATATATGATCCAAAACTTTCAATCAGAAGCAGCTCTACTGACTGCAACATTTCTGTTGATTTCAAGTGCATAAAAGTGCAAACATTTTCATACATTAATTATAATACATTTGAGAGTGGGAAGAATGTTTGAATTCCGTATGTAAGTAAGCCTAACTTTAACATCTGCGCATGTGAACAGTAGATATTACAGTGGGCACATCATAGATCTTAATGATTGGATGGGACACCCTCTCCAGTCGCCAAAAATAAGAAAGTTAGGTGAGAGGGGAGTGACAAGGGAGTTCACTCAACTCTTCCATGCCGACTTCCAGACCACTGCACTTGTGGAACGCCTGCAGAGGCCTGCCTCAGGTCTTTAGTACCAAATGTATTAAGTGCATCTTACAAACAAGATCTGCCTAATAAGTATACATGTACTGCATGGGCCAGATTTACTAAACTGCAAGAAAGGAAAAGTGGAGATGTTGCCCATAGCAACCAATCAGATTCTAGCTGACATTTTCTAGTATGTAATAGGAAAGTGAGAGCTAGAATCTGATTGGATGATATGGGCATCATGTCTACTTTTCCTTTGCTGTAGCAAATCTGGGCCCATATGTGTAAAAGAGGGATTGCTCATCCTAGGAGTTAATTGTTAATATCAAGAAGTGTACTCCTAAAATATGCTGCCTCAATATTAATAGTAATATTGAAGAATCCAGTTCATATTGGTTTTATGACACTACAGGAGAAGGTCTTTTTCTTGCAAAGAAGGAAAATGGCATTTGCCAGAATTCATCGTGTTTACTTAAACTATGTTCCAAATGTTAGAAATAGAATGGCTTGGTAGTGATTACACTGTTTAGCTTGTTTAATCAAAGACACCACCTTCCAAATACACAGAATCTACTTGCTTGGATGTTAGGTATTGCTATTCATTTGGACAGAGGAGAAAATAGTTTCCTATAAAACTAAATGTGTCTTGTTTAATGGAAACTTTACCAAACCCTTTTATAAAATGATGGCTAGAATTGATTGGTTGCTATGGACATCATCTATAGTTCAATCTTTTATAAGTTCTAATAAATATAACCTCCAGTGTTAAACCTTCCTATATAGTATGCACTCTGCAATATGTTCAATAGATATGTCACAATTAATTTGCTTTTCCTGATTGACAATTCTGTACTTGCAACCACAGTCATTTAGTCATGTGATCAAAGTCTGGTTTACTGTATTAGTTACTATACAGGTGTTACTGACCATAAAATAAATAAAAAAAAAACTTATATAGCACAAAAGTTTTTCGTCTCGTCTGGCGATTTCAACTTTGGACATAACTGTTAGTTTAGTATACCAAGTGTGTAATATGTATTTTATGCAACATGTTTCTAAACTTACTCAATGTTGACTGTTCTTCTCTGAGTTAAGTCATCTACTGAATTAATGTGTAGCCTTTTCACAGCCTATAATTCCTTTGGGAAATTGCCACTTGTTATGGGAACAGACTTTGCCAATTAAGACGAAAGAATATCTTCAGAGTATATGCCCTAATGTAGATTATTTTATATTTTAGAAATAATGTTAATCTGTATCTAAACCTGCACAAAATCATGCTGTATGCAGACATGCAAATGATCATCTTTTAACATCGCATGTTATTTTAGCATCACTGCCATCACTGTGGGTGCAGCGTTTATGCAAATAAGTAGGTGTGAGTTGGACGAAAAATATAGAGAAAAGGCTTCTGTATTAAAATGATCACACAGGATTAGGCCGTAGCTGCATTGTCCCCATGCTGCACTGATGTTCTATGTGTTTCTCCTTTACCAATAACACTGAAGTGCTTGCTAATATTATAAATGATTTTTTAATTTGAATTTTAAATCATTAATTCCATGTCAAAAACAGAATGGGGCATACAATATCTACTTGGTGTTTTGATGTAAAAAACACATGTAGAATTTATTAATTATGCCTGTTCATACTAAGTAGTATACTTAAACTGAGCTTGAACTGACATGTTTGGGTGAAAATTAACTTTATTGTTAAAATCTAATACTATAAACTTGACAATGAAGGATTTAAGAATGATCAATGCCTTTCTTATTAAATGTAGAAAAGCAATGAGAATGTCAAGTCTGATGCTTGATTGCATAGTGAGAGGACCAGTTCAAGACCTCCAGATGTAGATTTCTTTAACGGAGGTGTTTTTAGCAGCGGGACAGGTTGGATGCGTACATTGAGTATGGATGTTCTGCACCGCTGAGAACGCCCATTTTTCGAAAGGGACAGTTTTGACACCACATTTGTGAAGACGGAGCTCCTAAGAAACTTCCTGATCAACCACAGACAGGTAAGCGCCGTTCTCTATTTCCCCAACCCTTATGCTAATTCTTACCCTAACCTTCCCCTTCCAATACCCTAACATTAACCCTCCCTTCCCTGCAGCCCAACCCTAAGAATCCCCTTCTGCCATCCATTCCCTCCCTGTAGGAGCATACCCTACTAAACTACATCCCCTCCCCTACACTAACCTGTCTGGACGTCAAAACGTCAAGTCTGGCATCAGGTCTGTGGCATGATTTTTGTAATGGGGTAATTTTCTAAAATACACATAGCTGACAATTATCTATCGGCTGCGTGTATATCAAATATGGCAGTTCTCAGCGGCGCACTCAACCCATTGAGTATGCAATGTGGGAGGGGAAGTATGGAAATTATAGTAAGGCCTTGGAAAGCTGTTATGAACATCCAGATTTCCACACTGACCCCATTTTATGTAGGGGGTGGCCAAGATAGGACCCTGTGATCGTTTCTTCCTGCACACATGGGAGTTAGAATACAGCGGGGGTCCTAGTAGCTTTGAGGTCTGGATCTGGTCCAGAAAGAGAGGTGTAATAATGCTTTAAAGGTCGTTGGTACAACTTCTCAGTTCTGTTCTAGAAGGACATTTATACATGCGAGTCTGGGCAAAGGAGAGCAACTAAAATGTTACAAAACATTTGGGAAATAAAGAACATTATGAGGTGTAACCAGGAACTGTAGGTAGGTTTCAAGAGCATGTGCTGAAAAATTATTTCACTTAAAGGGTAGCTGATAAATGGAATAGCCTCCCATCAGAGGTGATAAAGGCTAACACAGTAGATCAGTATAGTTTAAAAAAAAAAAATGGTGGACTGGATAGGCTATGTGGCTTTTCTCTACCGTCACTTTCTATGGGGTGTGAGTCCCTGGAAAGAACGGCCCTATTTCAATAGTTTCAAACTGGCTGGGATTACGATTGCATATAGTTTTTGCTTTACCTTTCGGTGCTCCGAAAGGTAAAGCAAAAACTACCTCAATCCTTTCCCTAATTCTAACCCTAAGCCTCCCCTCCATTACCCTAACCCTCCCTTCCCCGCATCCTGACCCTAACCCACCATCTCCCGCAGCCTGACCCTAACCCTCCATCCCCTGCTTCCTGACCCTAACCCTCCATCCCCTGCTTCCTGACCCTAACCCTCCATCCCCCGCAACCTGACCCTAACCCTCCATCCCCTGCTTCCTGACCCTAACCCTCCATCTCCCGCAGCCTGACCCTAACCCTCCATCCCCCGCTGCCTGACCCTAACCCTCCATCCCCCGCTGCCTGACCCTAACCCTCCATCCCCTGCAGCCTAACCCTGGAGAGGTTACTCACCTTTCCCGTGGCCCGGGTCCTGCAGTAGCAGCTGCGGCGTTTCCGGAATGGATGAGTATGCTGATCACCATTCTGAACATTTTTTCTAAACTGAAGGGGCATTCGAAATAGGGACATCCGAAAATGTCCCTATTTCGGAAATCAGGCTTTCTTAGCGGGGACTGCAACTGCTTTCTATGTTATGTTTCTATTATCCTGAACGATTACTTCATGCATGTGAAATAACTGAATCTGTATTTCTTACACTGATGAGTGGAATCCATGGACTAATATTAAAGTACTCTTTTATATTTCTGACACTGGGTTAGATCCTGACCCTCTCACGATTTACATGCGTGTGGGGTTCCACAGTTACACACCCGTGCCGGCGAGTGCACGCCCCCTGCACTCCTTGCTGGCGGTAGTAAATATGGACAATTATGTAGGAGATTGCTACCTTAACTTTTACGACTAGGTCTGTGGCCGTATGGCCCCCGACCCCTCATTTAAATGCCTACCCACCTGTATGGTGGGGACACGGCCATCGTAAATGAAGGGTCAGCCCCTTCTGCATACATACTGACGTACGTAATTTAGTTACGTACATCAGTACTTACGCTGTCGGAACATCTGGCACGTGCATGCGCAGATGTTCCGACACGGGACTTGCGCAAATGACTTGCATATGTCCCCTATCGGACGTGGGTCAGGATCTGAGCCACTGTTCATAGTTTAAAAATGCAAAATTACTCATTTAAAAGTAAACCCTACAGGATCCACAATGAAATATTATATAATGGTAATCATTGATATATTTTATGTCCATGCTGATGTTTAGAAACACTTAAACTACGCATGCCTGGAACACAAAATTAAGTATTATGTAGGGGTGTGCCAGTCCTCCGTAAGAAGGAAGTTAAAAGTGGGTGAGGGGACGCCTTTAAATGGGGAAGTGTGGGCCGGGTTTCCTAAGTACGCATGTACGAACGTTCTCATCTTCTTAAGTGAATAAGGCCCTTTTATAACAACAGTGATTATTATTAAACCAAATAAACCCCAAAACCTTGGAGTGAATTCTTATTTAGAAGCTGTCAGCCTAGTCTTACAGTATGGATGTTGAATAATGCATGGTGACAGGTGCACTTTTATGGGTGTGTGAAAAGGTGTGTTTTAATGGAATGCACGTTCAATGTTTACACAGACCAGGAAATGAGCTAAATAGGGTGATGTGGTGAACAAATGTATATGTGTATTGCACCATTTACACCTGTTACTAAATGTATCGAGTTCATGTATCTTTTAGATAAACATTGTGAAAATCTAGTCTAGGAACATACCATTGAATATGGTAAATATATAACTTTTGGCTTTTTTTTTTTGCAAGTAATTCGGAATTAATGTCCCAATTTACAATCTTATAATTGAATAAAATGAATTTGTATTTTAAAGCAATATTAACTTTTAGATTTAAGCCCAAGTATAGTCTGTAAAGATTATATAGTACATTTTTTTCTGCTGCATGATTTATGATTGTGGTAGTTGTTACTGAAAAGGTCGTTTACCCAAAGGTTTTGCATATAATGTTGTTTTGAATGCTACTAGAGTGGTAACAGGAATGTGAGTGGCTGTTAATTCATATTTCGCCTCATCTGCCTGTCTGCACAGTACAGGCTTGCAGCTGCAGCAGTTGTAATTGTATGGCCAATGACTATTATCTTCTGATGTCTGCTGACACAGGGCCCACCAATAGGAATTTAGAAGCTCTGTGCTGACTGCTGGAAAATAATCCATGCAGGCAGACGTCACAGAGGAGGGAGGTCAGACTGAAATCACACACTCTAGAAACTTTTTCGTTATGTGTTACACAGTAATGCACATTTAAGCTGCCACTTTTAGCAGGATTGCCATTTCTGTTAGAGCCTGACTTTGCATGTTAAATACAGCAGAATCTTAAAGCCTTTTATAAAAGTCAAGAATTATATCATCCATTTTGGAAGGAAGGAAAATATTAAATAAAAGTTTGTATTTTAATAAAATATATATTTAAAAAAAGTAATGGCATATACAATTATGCTTAATGTATAATGATTTATGCAGATATTAATACCTCCATTTAATATATATTTTTTATTAAGAGGTTAAAATGACCTGTTGGTAAATAATTACGCACGTGGGGCAGGATCCAGTCCGCACAGTGCTAATAAGTTTACACAGAAGCAAAATAACGCAATGTGATCCTATATTCCGTACCTGCGAGGATAGCGTATTCCCCTCAAACATACAGAACTTCCATACCCTGCACCCGATGCTACGTTCTGTGCGTAATTCAGTCTCCGTATGTGGAGCATTCCCACTCACCATGCGTATGAGATACTGGAGGTGGGTGGGCATAGCTTTGGTAATTGTACAGTATGGGCTTGGCTAAGCCCTTGCGTACAACCCAGTATTCCGTTACGTGCGGAATACTTAAAGTACGGTGCAGGACGCAGAAGTCCCTTCCGCAGTGCAGGAGTGCTGTGAGGAGTGTTTACGTTCCTGCCAGCAGAAGGTAGAATAGCAAATTATTTACGTTAGCAACCGCTACAGTTCAACATGGAAAACTGCTGAATCTTATATACCTTAGTGCATACCACATTCTAGGATTCCATGAGACAGCCCTGCCCACTCGCACTATGTGTCTTAACTTAAGTTTTTCTTGTAGTTGTGGGGTAAATGATACATTAATGCAAAAGTATAGCTTGTCCGTATATGTGTGCAAAATGCATAATCATTAATATTAATGAATTTCACCCCTTGCAATTCAGCATGGTTTTGACCAGGTGTAATTTTACCCCTGATTCACTGTATTTTTAAACTCTGAGCCTGGTCCAAAATATTTAAAGTAAGTAACTTATGGTTGGCTTAAAGAACACACAGTTATATCTGAACTTATACTAATTAAATAAATACTGCCTATGTTGCAACATTGTAGGGTCACTCTGGAATTTTGGGCACCAAAGCTTTTTCTATCAGGGTAGTTATTGGACTCGTGTAATTGGGCAGATACCGGTTTGTTTTAGATTTAATGGATCCTTTAGCGAGGACTGACAAGCCTTCCACACAGAACTTTTTAATACTAAAGTAACTAATGTACAGTATATTATCCCAATTTTCAGAGAATTATAGTCTATTGGCAAATTAAGTATAAATTTATGTAGATCTGTAGATGACGCGAAGATATTAGAAAGTGCATGGAGAAAGCAGGAGAGATTTTGCTGTTTTAACTGTTGGAATAATAGAAGATATTCTTGTAAGTTCTTGTAAATGTAAATCCTCCTATTATATGATATAGGCTTTCCAAAAGCATACTAAGGATTAGATTTACTAAAGTGTAGGATTAGAAAAGTAGGGATTTTGCCTATAATAACCAATCAGATTCTAGCTCTCACTTTCCTATTACATACTAGAGAATGTAAGCTAGAATCTGATTGGTTGCTGTGGGCAATATCTCCAATTTTCCTATCCCGCAGCTTAGTAATTATGGGGCAGATCCAGACGTACGTCGTTTTTACGGCGGCTGTATGCAATAAGAACTTTCTGCGCATGCGCCGGGCAGATGTTGCCCGGTGTAATCCACGCTGTAGTTATGGAAGGTAGGCGGGGGGAAGGAGGGAAATTAGTAAGGGAGAGCTGGTTAGGGGCTTATGAATAGATTCCTGGCATAATCAGCCACTGTTACGCCAGCTGCAGTTAAGGTAGCCTTCAGCCGGCGTAACAGTGGGTAAGTACGCCGGGACAGGGGGAGTGTCGGGGGGAGTGCTTGTGAGCTACGCTGGCAGTACAGCACAGCGTAGCTCTGAATCTGCCCCTATGGCCCTAAATATTGTTTTTTTTTATTTTAACAATACCTGTCTGTGACAATTACTGTGTTCAGCACCTATTACACTAGCACTAGATTATAGTTGACAACCACCAAGACAAGAACATATTGAGGTACCCAGAAACCTGATTTTGTTGGCCAGATTAATTGTGCTTCATCATTTCTAGTAGTCTCTTGTAGCCTGTAACTTCCTTTTATAAAGATATCATTGCCCGTAATAACTGAATTATGTCATCGCTGGAAGTACTGACTCCAAGTGCCCTGACAGAATAACACTCATAAACATGAAGAGATTAAATAAGGCATACCGTGTTATTGCAAAATGATGACTTATGCGACACAAAAACATTTTGGATATGGTTCAGATATTGACTTCAAGCTTTCAATTGGGAAACTATTTGTATGATGCCCCATATACCATCCAGTGCACAATTATTATTATTATTATTAGTAATAATGATGATAAAAATGTTTCTTTGTATGGTACCACAAGGTATCCGCAATGACATACAGCAGAACAGACAAAACACTATAGACATGTTTAAGGCAGACAACTGACAACAGGGTTAAATTAAATAGGGCAGAGAGTCAGAAATAGAGCTGAATAGCAAGACCTACCTGGTAGGAGATGTAAGGTTGTAGAGCTAGGAAAAAGGTTAGTACCAAGGAAACATCATGTAGAAGGGTGAGGGGGAAGAAGCCATATGGGGCCAGAAGAAGAGGATGAAGGGCCACAGAGTATCAGCTCCTTCCCTTTGCTCTGTACAAG
>WWET01003624.1:140943-167103 GCA_011038615.1 Limnodynastes dumerilii
ACACTTTCTATCACGGACTTCCACCTAATTGTGCCACATCAAGTGTCAGCCGTGTGCTGACTATTTCCATATCCGCTAATCCCTCTTACCAAAGGTGAAACAAGGACCAGATTGAGAGATACCTGTGGAGATCTGCAGGATAGCGGGTGGTTCATTCCTTGCATTCAACAAGTACTCAACAGCTGACCGCTATTTGTCACATCGCTGGTTCAACAGCGCTGAAGCATAGGCGGCAGAAGCTGCAGGCGGACATAGCTCCGTTATACTTCTTTACCTCAACGGTGCTTCCAAGGTAGCGGGGGGGGATTTTACTCCCTGTACGGAGGACCACTCCACAGCTGATTGCCAGCATTGGAATACAGACGGCCAGAGAAGTAGGTGGACGCAGCTCCACAACAAGAGTCATCTTCTGTGCCTAACAGTGCCTATACCTTGCTCTATTTGCCGGATCCAACAAGCATATAACGCGAGCACAGATAAGTACCACTCCATACTGTCTGCATAAAATAACTATTGGATGAATACCTGCCTATGTAATTACTACCCATTATAGTCACTATCAATAACATTTCATCTTATCTATTTGTCCGGTCAGTGACTATTGCTTACTACTGTTGCCACTATAAATACCAGCCTTCTATTCTAACTAAAATATGATGCGGACATGTGCAAGAATTTAAACTACACTGAGGTTTACAACACTCAATAATTATATATATTGGATATAGTGCAATTATTGGTTTTTATATGCTGCCTGATCAACAGTCATATGAATCCTTTATGATATATGTTTTTTATATGTCCTATGTATTCTTTGCAAGTGCTGTAGCTTTCAATTAATATAAGTGTAAAACTATTAACTCTCTATGAGTAGTTTTTAACTATTAATTTTATTTGTTGTATTAATGTTCTATATACATAATCTTTATTGAAATAAAATTATTTGAATTTTGACTAGACCCCATAGGCGCTCTGCATTTTTTTTCAGGAACATTTTCTTCTGCTCAATCGTCGGAAACGGGTTGTTGAAAAAGGGCCATTCTCAGGAGCGACCGAAACCCATTTTAAACTATGTAAATCACAATGCACAACAGTTATGCTATAACTAGGAAATACTTTGTGCTGTATTGTTTCTACAATTCCAATTCACACTGGTCCCTCTTAATA
Organism: Limnodynastes dumerilii; assembly: GCA_011038615.1. Classification (NCBI taxonomy): domain Eukaryota; kingdom Metazoa; phylum Chordata; class Amphibia; order Anura; family Limnodynastidae; genus Limnodynastes; species Limnodynastes dumerilii. Next base: position 142,111 of record WWET01003624.1, read on the forward strand.
AATATATTGTAGATACTAAATTCTTGAGATGATTTCTAAAGACTACCAGTTGTATATGCTGTTCTTTTTTTTTTTTTTTTTTTTATTGGTTTCAACAAAAAACCTCTTTTTAGCTGCTCATATTTCGGAGGTTATCTTTGCTTCTGTTAATTTCAGTTTTGTGGTTATAGAAATCATTCTGCTGTCAGATCAGCATGTAAATGAGAGAGATTGATTATCCGGCAGTGGTTTTGTCTCTTGGCAGACAGCCTTCCTGTTTCTGGAAACTAGTTTTGATGAAATGCTTTCTAAGAATGCTGTGTTTCAACACGTTGGATCAAACCTGTTTGATCCATCCCATTGTCTCAATATTAAATGCAGTAGTATTGTTTTTCTATCATATTGTATACCCAAGCTTGTACACCAAAGCTTGTACATCCCATCTTGTACATCCCATCTTGTATACCCAATCTTGTATACCCAAGCTTGTACATCCCATCTTGTATACCCAAGCTTGTACATCCCATCTTGTCCATCTTGTATACCCAAGCTTGTACATCCCATCTTGTACACCCAATCTTGAAGTAAATGAAAAATGTCCAAATTAGTTTTTTTATTTTATTTTTCTTTCATCATCCGCGGAACCCACTGCTATTTAGTGTCCCTCGCCAATTGTTAATGGTGACCTTTATGGCACACATATAATTATGCGGTGTAATTGTTTTTACACAAGGCTGCATTTTATTCCAGCCCCGTATACTACGTTATACTGTATTGTGGCCAATCAATGCGTCCCACAACAATGCTGCAGAGATGAATTCATATGCACTGCATCCTAAGATCCTATTTTCACCTATTTTGCAAGCTGTCAAATCTGGCATTGACTGACTTTACAGACTGCTTGTTAGCATTCATCCTCACTGTCCACCCTTCCAGACTTCCAGAGAACTGACTCTTTCAGCACCTTCCAGGAGAGGGGCTGTGTTGTTATCGCAAGCACACATTATTTGGTATTATATACAATATTATAAAACGTACGGTATAGGCGTGCTGTCGCTTTGTGTATTTATTCAGCAATAATGCCATTATACATTCGCAGGAGTCTGGCTATCAGCAGTCTGTCACTGCAGTTACCAGTGCGATTGCACAGATGGCTGTATTTGCAACATTGCAGTAATGCAACTGTTGCACAGTGGGTAGGATCCAGACCTCTGTACTTACGGCGTCTGATAGTCCACATATAAGAGGGAAATGAACTCTTATGTTACTCCCCTTTCACAGGATTTTGCAGCAGTTATGTCTAAAAGCCAGCCCACCTTGTGGAGTTTAGGCAAGTGGAGGTGATGGGCCGCCCTGTTGTCCTGGTCTCCTAGTGCACGGAATTGTGTTTTGTGCACTAGGAGATCCGCAGCATAACATCTGGCATGCATATGCATGGATGTTACAGCAAAGCAGAGTACACGCTGGAATTTTACAGCAGATAATCTTTCCAATCGCCCAGTCAAAAGACCGTTTCACCAGATATCTTACCAGTGTGTACTGTCCAAAGATCTCCTTATAGACACAGCACACACTTTCACAAATCAAAACATATCTTTCCATGGTTGATCTGGCCAGGGCCGGTGCTAGGGAGTTCGGCGCCCCCTGCAAACTTTAAATTTGTGCCCACCTGTTTAACAATTTCACATTATAGCTAATAGAGTATAGTATACATAGACCTGATTCAAGCTCAGGTCCCATGAAAGCATCATAAATCACAATCTTGTAACCACAATAAAAGAGAAAATTATAGTCACTACTATACAATACAAACAGCATCCTAGTCTCCAGTATACAATTCCCACTTCATCCTAATCACTGCCACACAATACAGACTATATATCTTAGTGACAGCCTTACCACACAGACATTATCCTAGTGACCGCTATACCATACAGGACGCCATACAATACAGATTGCATCCTTCTGACCACTGTACAATAAATTCAACATTCTTGTAACCACAATGCAGTAAAAAAAAAAAAAAGTCCTCATTGGAAATCAGAAAACCTTTGTTTAACCACAATACAAAAGAATCACATCATGTCTCCAGCCTCCCAGTATTCCCCATCATGTGTCTCCAGCACCCCAGTATCCCCATCATGTGTCTGTAGCCCCCCCAGTAACCCCATTATGTCTTCAGACCCCCAGTAACCCAATCATGTGCCTCCAGTCCTGCCAGTATCCCCATCATATGGCTCCAGGCCCCCAGTATCCCCATCACGTTCCTCCAGCCCACCAGTATCCCCATCATGTGTATCCAGCCCCCCTGTATACCCCTCATGTGTCTCTAGCCACCCAGTAACCCCATCATGTGCCTCCAGCCCCTCAGTATGCCCCATCATGTGTATCCAGCCCCCTAGCATCCCTATCAGGTTACTTACCTTTGCTGAGTCTTCCTCCTCTTCTCTCTTCCTCTTTCCTGCTCTCATACAAGAAGGTCCTGTATGAGCCTCTGCGGCTGTTACATAGAGCAGCTGAAAGGAATTTTCCAATCAACTGTTATATGTAATGGCTGCGGCAGCTCATACAGGAACCTCTTGTATGAGCTGACAGCCACCAGAGCGGTGGAATGACCCCCGAGATGACCGCCGGCACCTCTCCAGAATGGCGCTGGCCCGCGCCACGGAGCGCATCATGCTGGGTCTGGATCTGGCATATAAGGAGCACCAGAAGATCAAATCAAACTATCACAGATGTTTCATTTTTTTTGTATCTTTGGGCAGTACACACTGGTAAGATATCTGGGAAACTGTCTTTTTTTATTGTGTGATTGGAACGATTATCTGCTGTTATCTGCAGTGTACCGAATAAATAACATAATCAAGTACATAGACTAAATAAATCCTTAATCAGCATCAAACAATGAGATACAGTAGACCAGGGGTTCTTAACTAACTTTTGTCTTGTTGGGTGATATTAGAACTATGGATTGGATACAAAAAGACAATCGACACATGCAGCTTGCGTAAGTCAGCCGTGCTTTCATTCTGAGCATGCGCAGAATAGGGACTTACACATCTGAACGCAGCCGACCGATGCTGTATTCCAATGCGTAAGTATGTCTCCGATGGTGGAGTGTACATGATATACATGGTGTGTTGGGAAATGGATGCAGATCATATGCATGGATAAGCCCTGCCGTATGTTCATGCATTCCATACATTACCCTTCCACGTATGAACATTTATGGTAGGGTCCTGAAGGCTGAAGGGACATATATACCAGGGAAGTGCAGGGGATGAAGTTGTTATTTTGACAAACTGCATTATTGGCACCTCGCTTAGTTTTGCATTATTGCCAAGTGCTTAATTGGCTGCACGCTGATCAGTGCCAAGAAACTGACAGTGCACATATTTAGTAAAGAGGCTTTAAGTTTATATCTTGACACATGGGTCAGATTTACTTCCTTCTAACTGCACATATCCCTTGAGAGAATCGTCTGTGTTTGTTATTCCTCTAAAATATAGCTATATACTGTAACAGGTCCTCTCTCTAATCCTGCATCTATACAATTACTTTGCAGGTCTTATGCTGATTATATTACACCGTCCTTGTCATAATCAATATGCATCTGGTGAAACATGTAAAATAAGATGACTTTTTTCCTCTGAATAATAAATTCTATTATTTATGGGCAAACGGATAAAACAGTTCTTCTCTCTCTGCGTAAATTCCCCCCAAATATTTTGTGACAAAAATAACGTATGATTTTCTTTCATTAGAAATTAAGGAGGTTGGGTTGGTTATATATTCTAACTAAACAGAGAGGCTTGGCAACAAATGTTATCAATTGGTTTATAACAGCCCTGGCCAACCTGTGGCTCAACAGGTATTGTCAAACTACAAATCCCAGCATGCTTTGATAGGCATTAGCTTAACTGATGTTAAGACTTCTGCCTTTCTAACCTACTTGTTGGTCAGACCTGGATCATATATTATGGGGCAGATTCAATTGAGCGCGATATGCCTATATAATGGCACATCATTCCAACTGACATCACAGATGTTATATCGCTTCTCATAGAAGTGCTTGATACCATAATAGGCATATGTACGCACGCTTTGCGCCTATTCCCATCATCGCGTTCGGTTAAATCTGCCTTTAAATATCTTCAGGATTGCAGCACTTTCTCAGTAATACACAATTTAGGTGGACAGCAACTTGCAACTGACGTGATGGGGAATTCCAGCATTGGGCCAAGTGAATGTAATTGTTACATATGGTAAAGGTTTAACATTTGGCAAAAGTTTGGTAATCTGTCTTAATGAATTGTGATCTCTTAGCAATAGTGTAAAATGTACCTTTCCCCCAGTTGTATGGTAAGCTGATGGCCTTGTTTACATTAACCTACTGTACCTGTACAAGATTCTTATGGGCTCTCCTTCTAAACTGAAAGTAGGTGATCCTGTCATACCTGTTTCTCCACTTACTTTCTGCAGAATGTGAGTACTCTATCGCTTACATGTCTTCCAAGGGGCCTTTTGTCTGAGCATAAATCTCATGAGTAATGATATAATAATCTCTCTGCTCACTGGTTCTTTTATTATACACAAACTTTCCCACCATTGCTCTTCATTATATGTTTTCCTGGGCAGAGTCACTTTTTTTAATCTTAAACTTTTTATCCCATTCTAATGAAGCTAAATGAACATTCTGAATGGGACCTTAAAATTGTATATCCTTGTTTCACGTTATGGTTGCGCTCTTTTCAGTTGTGTTGATCCTCTGACTGTACCCTGCATATAAACACAACATTTTTTTATCTTCCTCATTCCAAGTCCAACAGAGAGGTGGCAGTGTGATAAAGTAGGATTCATCTAAAATGCCTTTCACATTCCAAAAACCCGGGTTATTGCCGCGGCAAGCCCTGACAACCTGGGTCGAAGTGCAGTGTGAAAGTGTCTGACTGCCGTCATTAGACCCGGGACATTTGAAGGGTTATTCCCGGGTTTGACCTGGGTAGCCGTCAGTTTGAGACCCAGGTTGTTTTTTAGCCCAGGGCCCACCAAAGGAGCGTGATTGGGGGTATTAGGGACATGAGTCATCAAATTGGTGACTCAAAGAGCAGATCCGGATTCAAAAACCCAGGATATTGCCCACCACCACGGTGGTGGGGGGGGAAACCAAAACCTAAAAAGCTTGGACACAGCAAGAACCCGGTCTTTTGCCAGGGCGGGAAAGTGAAAGTGGTATAAAAGGTATTATATTTTGCTCTCATGACTGTGAATAACGAATAGAACCTGTATAAAAGCCAAGACTGATTTTTAAATTGGATCACATAATTATTTCGCATTGGATCTGTAGCTCCTATGGTAAATCCAAACCCATTGATTATCTATGACTTTTTGGGTTTTTTATATGACTGTTGAAAAATATATTTAAATAAGATACATTTTCAAGATTTAAAAAAACCAGTTGTAGATATCTTTGTTTTTGTAGTCTTGGTTAACACCTTTTATATTCCTTTTCTCTTACAGGAAGAAATCCTTTCTATTTTCTGCGTTATATGCTGCCTTTATATTTGGTGGGAGGCACCTAATGAAACAACGGGAAAAGTTTGAGCTGAGGAAACCTCTTGTCTTGTGGTCTCTCAGCCTTGCAGTTTTCAGGTGAGACGTTCCTATAAAATATTTACTCCTCAAATTTCCTATTACTGTTAATGTTTTTCTTGTGAAAGTCTAATAACAAAACACTATATAGGGTGACAAATAGCAGATTAACCAGGTAGAATACAACTGGTAAAGGCCTTTATTTGGTCACAGCACGATTAGTCCGTGTACAACAAGGAAACCTGTTCAGCCAAGATCTGAAACTTCTAATGATTGATGGGTCTGTGCTTAGGTGCAAAGCTACTTCTTAACAATAAACTTAGAAATAACTAGACACAGAGAATTAAGTGGTTACTAACGCTATTTGGAATGTTATTTAGATTTACATTAAGAGGGGTTTATTTGAAATTGTCTAATTTGTAATTACTTTTTTTATACCTTAACATTTTGATGGGGACTACAAAGCATAGCTAGCAATGAACAACAATTAAGAATAATATCCATCAGCTCTCTCCAAAAGCCTTTAGCGATCCGCCCAACGCAACAAAAAAAGCGGGAAAGGAGGGTGGGCAATTTGCAACACACGAATAGAACCACCCACGTTATAGATGTGCAGACTGAAAGGGAGGTCCCAGCCCCTCCTCACAATTCACCAGATATCAATTAGTCCAGGTTGCGCCCCCCTTGCTGGCCACAGTCAAGGATTTTATTCTACCTTGGACCTATGTAGTCCTACGCTCATTGCTAAACAATTGCTTTTAATAGGTCTTTTTGTCCTCTCTTACTCTAAAAGACTCAGACAGGCACCTCAGAACCTTAATCTTGATTCACCCATGCATTTCTGCAGATTGCACCTTAGATGGGAAGTTTAATATCACACACTTGTCCACACACATTGAAAAATGGTCTTGTAGGTCAAGCTATTACTCTTTGGTGTGAAGATTTTGTTTGGTGTTGGTTTTTATTTGTATTATTTTAAATAAATGTCTTCAGATATTTTCTTATACAGTTTTATGTATAATCTTTTATCTGAATTTTCTCCATTACTGACCTGTTTTTTTGGTTAGTGAGCATAACAACTAAATATTTGTGACCCCAGTAGAAAGAATAGCAGATATTCAAACCCTTATCTAAAAGTAGTTTAAGGTTCAGGAAGACAAAGTGATCCCTTGTAATAGCGTCTCCATCTTCAGCTCTGGCAAGCCTGTTACCAACAGCTGATTCACATACATCCAATGCCATTTCACACTTAGTTCATTAATAAATGAAATCCTTGTCCATGTTTGTCTAGTTCATGTCTTAGATTATTTTCCAAACTTCTGCAATAAGTTTTATTTTTTTATTTAATAGTTGTAGTATAATGAGAATGTTAAAACGGTCTGCGCCAAAATGCTGGGGAAATGGCAAATTTAGAACCAAATAGTTAATATTTGCAAAGTTTCGCACTATGTTATTATATATATAATGCTCTGTACTGTGTTTGAATTATCAATCAACACAGTTCAAACTATCAATACTTGGGTCTGGAACATGTTCCTCCAGACATGGGGCCTGATCCAGAGCAACGCTCGCAAGCGAGCGTACGACGAGCGTATGCGAATTTTCGGCAAAAAATTCGCAATGCTCATGCCCAGTATGACAGCTTCCGGTCGCCTGAGCGTCATGAGCGAATAGCGGGCGTATCGTTAGCGTATTTTTCGCTCGCTGGGCGTATTTTTTTTACGATGGTCGGCTGGGCGCCCGTTTTACTACTGGGAGGCGGGGGTAGCCATTTAAATTGTACAGTATGGGCGTGCTAAGCGTATTTTCTCAGCGTATTCTCTGCGAATTTTCGTACGGCCGACGGTCGTACCCAGTGTAGGGTATAGCCGCCGTAAGCAGGGACTTTACTATGGGAGTGCTGGGGGCGTGTAGGTTGATACGACGAGCGTACGTTCGCATTCGCCCGTCGTGCGAATTTTCGTAGCGCTGGATCAGGCCCATGGGCAGTTCAACTCCTGTGACGAGAGCACTCAGTTCCTGAAATCTAAAACTATTGCCAAAATATGAGCATTCTGATGTTAGAATTCTGGTTTATCTTACAAATTTCAGGATGAAAGCACTAGGAAGGTTAAAGGATATCTTTCATAAGCCTAAATTGCAATGGTAATTAACATAGTAACAATTACTTGTAAAAAGGAGATGCATGCACTATGCAATGGAGGCTGATTTGGGGAAGTAATTTTATTTGTACAAAGTTATCCACAAGAAAAAATCTGAAGCTTATCCATAAAATGTAATACAATTTGCTTTGCAACTACTTATCCTCAGCTGTGTTCATTGTAATATGTCTAGAGTTTAACAAGCCTCATAATGCATTAAACAAAAAAGGAATCTACATATTGGCAAACAAACCACAAGAGGCTGGTGCTTGAGGTCAATATCCGTAAAAGGAGTAAGGAGACTGAAAGGATAATATACAGCAGCAGATAATGGCATCATGTATAAATAGGGGTGTGTGTGTTTGTGTGTGTGTATGTGTGTGTGTGTTTGTATAGCTCAGCTACTATATAATGGATTACTAATGCAGCTGATTTTGTATTTAAGTTGAATAAAGATTGGAGTGATTGCTTATGAATACAGTTTAATATTATAAATTTATTTATAGATAACAAATAAATTACTTGGTAATAAACAAGTTCTAATATAGATTGCATTAAAATAATAATAAATGGTTTTTAATGGACTAGGTCCGGCAAATCACAGTATAGAACTTTGTACATAAAATGTTTTTGCAGACTGATGTATATTCTGCACAAAAAAACAAAAGGAACTTAGATCCACAGTATATGTGCTGATGAGTCACCTTGGGGAGGCTTGTGTGGTATGGGTCCCACTGTCTGTTCACTCTGGCCGGTGTATTCTGGATGTCCTTCCTTTACATTGAAATGGACATCAGGTGGCCGCCAGTATACATTGTGAGATGGGTGATAGCATCAGGTCTTTGTTATATATGAAATAAAGCTGGAATCGTTGCTATACTTCTGTTACAATTTGAATAGTCCAGATATAAAATGGGCAGTTTGAACCGATAGTTCAAGTCCATATATTAAGCCGTGCAACGCGCTTCGTCCCTGGAAACTTTTTCAAGCCAATTTTTTCTCCACTGGTTGGCAGCCCACTAGCTGCCATAGAATGCCAATCACCATGTAAAATATACTAGATTTTTGTTTCATTAAAGATTTTTACTTTACTTTTCTATGAAAGTTTCTTTTTTATTATGCAGTGGCCAATTAAAAAAAAAAATCTCTTATCAAAGGGTGTACAAGGGGTAGAGTCCAACCCTTCCCTCCATGTTATTTGCTTCTAACTACAGCTGTGATCCAATAGCCTGCATTGCTGCGTACACAGAAATCTAATTACAAACCAAATGCTTCAAGTATGTTTTGTTATGTGTTCTCCTCTCTTTTAGTACTTCCATTATATGAACAAAGCTGTAAAAGTATCTAGGAGTGGTTATATTTATAAATTGATATACATTTATTTATTTATTTTTACCACTTTTTGAATTAATTGCTAGTTTATGTTTATGTTAGATGCCATCCACAGTGAGTCACTTAGATCTATTCACTCATTCACCCAGCATTCATGAATTGGCTGAGCGTGTCTCATACATAGTTTAATGGGCAGCAGCTTTCAGATCATTCAACAGATTCTCTGTGGGTTTGAGGTCTGGGTCACAACGTGACAATGAGTTTGTTTTGTATGTCTGGTATTTCTTTCTCTTGGCAACATATTTTTCTTTATGCTTTGCATTGTCATCCTATTAAATACTATAACCCTTCTTCTAGGTGAAATATCTTTTTCAGAGTTCTTTTCTCCAAGACTTTATCTTGCTTCATCAATAAAGGCCCTCTTTTTAATCCCTGAAGCTGAGGGTTATCACCATAGGATTCTTATGTTACAAAAAGCACAATTCTTCTGGAAAACTGGGTGTAGTTTTTATGTTTATTTAACAATTATATTCTCACAATAAAGTGCTGATTATTGAAACAATTTGGCTATTGTTGCTTCATGGGTGGATTTCTCTCTCGTCCTGTAGTTCTATTATAGATGTCATGTGACTGAATGTATTGCTTGTGCAGAGGCGTATCTACCCCTTGGGGGTACCAGGGGTGCCAGCCAAAGGGGGGCCCAGCCAAGGGGTGCCAGCCAAAAGGGGGGGGCGCACTGCCCGGCTAAGAGATAGTGTCGCCTAGTACAGCGCTGGTCTGGAGTCAGACTGCGGCTGGATGCTTTTAAAATGCAGGACTTCATTTCCCTAGCAAGTCTCTAGCCTGGGGGAGGCTAGAGGCAAATGATGGGAGTAATGTCGGAGGTTGGAGGCATATGATGGGAGTAAATGGGTAAGGGGGGCACTAGTCCCTTACTTTGCCAGGGGCGCTGGACCCAGAGATACACCTCTGTTCTTGTGTTTGTTTTATCTGTTTTATTTCTAATGATGGCCTTTGTATACTTGGGGGTATTTGACTGTGAAATCTTCGTTTGCTTCACTTAATTTTTTGTTATGTTTTCTTGAATTTTGTTATATTGAAACTATGGTCGCTCAGAAGGGACATTGCATCTCCCACTGAAACATATACATTGTACAAAAGTGGACTGTAAAGCAGAGCAAACACTGGGGCTATTCAGCAGATAATCTTTCCAATCACATAATCAAAAGATGATTTTACCAGATATCTTCCAGTGTGTACTGCCAAAGATCTCCTAATATACAGTACACACTGGCAAAAAGCAAAATATATCTTTCCATGGTTGATCTGGCATATTGAGAGCTCCAAAAGATCAAATAAAAAGATCACAGATGGGTTCTAAAGACTTTTGAGCATCTTTGGACAGTCTTTTGATTGTGTGATTGGAAAGATTATCTGCTGAAAAGCCCCAGGACTAGATTTACTAAGCTGCGGGAAAGGAAAAGTAGATATGTTGCCCATAGCAAAATATCATATTGTAGCTCTCACTTTCCTATTACATACTAGAAAATGCCAGCTAGAATCTGATTGGTTGCTATGGGCAACTTTTCCACATTTCCATTCCCGCAGCTTAGTAAATCTGGCCCTGGGTGTATACCCTGTTTTACAGTTAAGAAAGACATGTTCACAGTGATCCAGATTCCTACCTTAAGTCTTACGACCTATATGGCAGAGATATGACCATCGTAATTTGTGCACCGGCCGGAGTACGTAACATTTATGCACGCGTGCAGGTATGCAAGCATCAGTACTTTGTGTGCATGCACACAAGTTACATTCCAGGGGTATTACGGGGTAAAGTTCCCGGAGAGGTTACTTACGGTGGGTTCGGCGGGCAGCTTTCAAAAAATGAATGAGTAAAAATGCCGGTCAGCATACTTTCCCATTATAAAAAAAATGCAAGTGGCTGCCTTTTTGAAATAGCTGAAAATGAGCCTTTGGCTGTCTCTATTTCTAAGGGCGCCTTTTCTTGCCAGCAACTCGGTCCCTACTGGACGTTGTTTATGTACCATCACCCCTTCCCTCCTATGACACACCCTTTAGAGTACAAGCAGATGCAGCGCAGGTTGCATATGGGTCTAGATCACTCGCAATTGCGCGTACAACATTTCTGAGTGTGCGCATTGCACATATGCTATGTCATCAGGCTTGCGTTCACCTTCGGATAAGCCCCCGTGTGTGATAAGTAAAAAGAAAAGACTTTGACCTGTCTCAGATTTTAATCAAAATGGGCCAGATCCAGACCTAAGTGCCCTTTTAAGTACGATCTTGTAGCGTATTTACATGATCGTAAGTATTCTGCACTCCCCTCGGTCACACGTAATTTACTTGATTTATGAGTACCAAACCCTATTTTTACCTACTTTTCCTAGCGCAAGTACGCTCGTATGTAATGTCTTATCGTACGTAACGGCCTATCCCGGACCATACTGTACAATTTAAATGCCTCCCTTCGCCTACAAAGCGTATTTCTGGCCTCCGTAAGGATGACCCGCCCCTTCGCACGTATTAACGAGGAATGTGCGTGCGATCAGAGTTACAACGACCAACAACTGCCGTGTGCATGCTCAGTGCATACATAAAGTGGAAGTTGCGCAAGCGGCCAGCGTTCAGACGCACTCATACATAGCTCTGGATCTGGCCCAATAATGTTTGAAAAGACTAATGTTTGAAAATATGTGCATTGTGATGAGTATAACACCCCTTTCACATCACCCTAAAAACCCGGGTTTTTGCCAGGGCAAGCAGCAAAAACCCGGTTAAGGGCTCAGTTTGAAAGGATCCGGGTGCCTCTACCCGGGTCTAATGACCCGGGAATTCAACCTGGGTGAAAAGAAGGGTTATTCCCAGGTCAGACCCGGGTAGGGGTACAGTGTGAAAGGTGATACCTGGGTTTTTCAACCTGGGCAGCACATAATCTACTTGATTGGTGTAATTTGTTTAGTATTGCCCTGGCAACAAGTGAACAGTAAAAATATTACAGTTGATGGTTCACTCTACTGACAGGGCAGACCCGGGTCCCGGAATTTCCCGGGTCTGCCCTGCAGTGTGAAACAGGGTCTGTGACCCTGGGTTCCTCTGCTGACACGACAATATCCCGAGTTCACAGACCCAGGATGTTGCCGGGGTGCGATCTGAAAGTGGTATAATAGTGCTGAAGGAATTATACTGTATTAATTAAGGACAAACTGCATTGTGGAACATTGAAATTTAGTGTTGACACAAATATTTATGAATACTACATGATATTATCTGGAGGATACAAAGGTTATTTGAGATTGGTTAATATATGTAAATACATTTTGGAGAATTGTAATACCTATTGAGAATATTATTTCTTTTCTACCTCCAGTATATTTGGTGCTGTCCGGACTGGTGCTTACATGTTATACATTTTGATGACCAAAGGGCTTAAGCAGTCCGTGTGTGACCAGAGTTTCTATTACGGACCAGTCAGCAAATTCTGGGCATACGCCTTTGTGCTCAGCAAAGCACCCGAGTTGGGTAAGTCACATCCACCGTCACACATCAGCAAAGGTGTGCTCTGAAAAGTAAGGCAAAACTAATATGTTTAGCTTTCCTTTGCTGTGAATAGCTTACGTGTAATCTATTCCTGTTCTGATAAAAAAAAACAATGAAAGCACTTTATACATGACAAATGATAACTGTTAGGAAGATTTTATAGCAAAGTTGGATAAACATCAATAACAATTTCTTTCATCATGTGTTTTAAAATGATATCAAGACCTCTTTATAACATAAAATGTTGGTCTAGTGCTTCATATTTCTTGCACCATTTTTTATATATATTAAATAAGGAAACAATCCCTTCATGGTAACCTGCAAACATCTGCAATCAGGCTGAAGTATTCTACATGTAAAAGAATCTAGTTGATTTGAAATAAAATGCGACACACTCTGTATCCATCTATGTTTCCATGCAAAAACATGGGAGACCGCTGCAATCGCTTGCTGGAGATTCTGACGAGGATGGATTAAAAGTCTGGATAGTGTGATCAGTGTTTAGCACGCTCATATCTACAAAATAGTGAGCCCCTTTCCCTAGTTATCGCAACTGCTATCAGAGCTGGTTTTACACAAAAAAAATCGCAATACTGGATCATAGTGGTCAAAGCATTCGTAACCCGTAGTTGCGTAGAGTTCAAAGGGCAGACATTATCCAATCAGAACGTTTGAAATTGCTTACATTATCTGAGCCTAGATATGGTCCTACGTTAATAAAATAATATAAAATAGCTTCCCCTTAAGCAATCACAATTGAAAATATGTCTTTCATTAGCCCAAAACCTGATATCTGACCCCCTCTAATGCCCATATTCTATGTCAGTATTTGCTGTGGGTAATTTTACAAAGCTTCTGTGACCTCTATAAGAGCCAGCTATTATGATCCTACAAATCTTGGCATGCTGAGACTTTTAGTTCAGCCACAGCCAGAGAGAGAGAGAGAGAGAGAAATTGTCTGGAAAGCTTCTAATAATTTTCTTTTCCTTTATTTCATTCATTTTAAAGTCATTGTGAAATCAGTTCTCCCCAAGATGCAACACTCAGAATAAGGGATACAAAGCATGGAGAGTGCTTGCGGACAAGGTTTTGAGCAATATTTCGACTGACATAACAGCAAGACTTGTACTATTCTTGTTTCTGTCAATGCCACCGCTGAGCATACTGCATCATAACTAGGTCATGATATTTTTTAACATAACACAAAATAATGAGCCAAAATTGTCCATTGCAACAGACTAAATGCTAATGATGGACTGCTTTAATAATGCATTGTATGTTCTCTCTTAAAGACCTTCAGTAGATCAGTGGGATCTGACATCATGCTACATTCATGAAATCTATATTAAATGATGTGCAGCCTTCTAATTGACAGTAAATCTAAACGACTCTATAGGTTCCAGTAAGCAGGCTAGCAGGTTAAATATCTTCTTTACACTTAATGACTTCTGATTTATGAAGTCAGCATTGCTGCTCATTTAAGCTTTTATGGAGCTATGCAATGGTGTAGTCTAATGCACATATTACCGTTTTACTTTAAAAATAGATTTTAGTAACGTAAGCAATATTAATGACGATTAGTATGCCAGTTGCATTTTATAATGTACAGAAAATGTTATATCAGTAAACAAGAACATTTAGAGGTTGCATTGTCTTTCAGAATGCTGACAAGCCATAGTCTGCTCATTTATAAGCTGTAAAAGACTTAATCTCTGCTTAAACCTGTAATGACATGCATCTAGTGTTGATCAGTTCATACAGAACAATGTCACTGAGGAATACAACAATGCATAGCATAATACAATATTGCAACTTGATGGTTCATCTTTACGGGTTGAGTGATATCAGGGCTCCGTGCTCTCTTAAAGCTTTCCATTCGTTATATATTATTCCTCTTGCACATTTTCCACATATAAATTCTCACATTCACTTATTGAGAGTTTAACTAGACAAATGCTGTAGCTCCAGTGTGAAGCACCACAGCACAAATGTAAATTCTCATCTGGTAATGCAGAACAAGTGTGCCGTGACCTGACACAGGGGTGATCTCAGTATGTGTATTCCCTTTGCAACCATTTTCTTTTGCTCCATGTATGTGATTTGTTTGCTTCTGAGGACACCAACGCATTTCAGATATTTTTTTTATAGCAATAAATATTGTAATATTCTACATTTCTGCAATCCATTATACACTAGTCTACAGTTTAGCAACTTGAAGTTATCATATTAAGATGCAAACTCACTGTCTTATATTTTTCTTTTCCCAGGTGATACTATTTTCATTATCCTAAGAAAACAGAAGCTCATCTTCCTTCATTGGTATCATCACATAACAGTATTGCTGTATTCGTGGTACTCTTATAAAGACATGGTGGCTGGTGGAGGTTGGTTTATGACCATGAACTACGGAGTGCACGCAGTTATGTATTCTTACTATGCCTTGCGTGCTGCTGGCTTTAGGGTGTCACGAAAGTTTGCCATGTTGATTACACTATCCCAGATCACTCAGATGGTCATTGGCTGCGTGGTGAATTACCTGGTCTTCTCCTGGATGCAGCAGGGACAGTGTCCGTCTCATGTACAAAACATTGTGTGGTCCTCCATCATGTACCTCAGCTACTTTGTGCTCTTCTGTCATTTCTTCTTCGAAGCCTATCTCACCAAAACCAGGAAAGCTGCCAAGGCTGACTAACGGTGGAACCTAATGCCAAGTCATAGCTCAGGGTCATCAAATATTAAAAGGAAAACACAAAACAGAATTGGGAGTAAGCAAATATTTTAAAGGCACAAAGAAAACCATATCTTAAGCACTTAGATCCTAAAGACAAAAAAAGTAAAGTTGTAATAATATATTTAATTATTGTCTCAAAATATGATGCTGATCAGTGCATCCATGAAATAAATGTGGAAAAACTGCTCTGCACCCTTAGGCCCAATTAACTTTGTCTTCTTAGACAATAACTATTGCTATGTTATCCAATACAAATGCTGATAACGTCTTTTGGGCAGTAGGTAAAGTGTTGTTTTATGTCAAGGATACATGAGAGTGAACAAGACTTGTGTAAACTAGAATATAGAATGATTCTTTCTGTCAAGAATGCTATCAGTTGTTTTGAGGATGGAGGATTAACTGGAAACCTATATATGTAAAAGCTGAAATCTGACAGATGCTTGCCCTGATGTTGTGTATTGTGTGCAGGTGCAGTTCCTATTAATATGCAAATCAAACCACTTGCCCAAGATTGTTGCTACAGTATTAATACTAGACTTGTTCTACATATCTTCTAGATCTTGTGTCTAGGGCAAATGACATCGGACTTGTACAGCTGCTTCTATATAACAGCTTACATGGACAACTTACTTATGAAAGCCTCATTAGTCCCTGTGGAACTATCTATGGACTATAAAGAAAATGCCTGCTAGAGGGGATGGAGAGAACATATGCTTAAAAAGTCTGTTTGAATGTTTCATTCCAAGTGACACGATAAAGGCCTAGTTTATACACAGAGATAATACCTAGAAGTTCATGTTTTCTATTTTTGTGAACTGTTTCCTTATCAGATTACTACTGCAGGGCTGTGTGCGTGGGTTCGGTAACACTGTGCTTTTGTATTTGCTTATGAAGCAGTACACAGATGATTATTAAAGGGTCCTCTTCTGGTACACACAGAAAATCCAACACCACAGATCTTTGCTATAATGGAATTATTATTTTTATTTCATTATTTTATTTTTTTTAAATGAAACTGCAGAGGGGAATGACAAATCCTACAACAGTCACAAGCTGTAAAACCAAGGGACTCGTCTTAACTTCAGTTTCCTCTTGTATTTTTCTATGTCCACGTGCATTGAAAGCAGGGAACAATGCAAGCGTTACTATAACCAGGTCTGAAATTGAGAGCTCATATTGTTGCAAGCCATATTCTTCAGAAGATCATAAAGTGTTTTGTCTGTTCTAAGTCCAGAGAAGCCAAATATGTGTACAATTTCCTGGTATTTCAAGGAAGCACTTAATGTAACTTGATGTTAAATGTTTTAATGTAGTCTTCTTAATTGTATTAGTTAGATAGTTTAATATATTAGCAAATTAGAGAAGAAGGGTTAGAGGATGCTGCCATGCATCAGAGTACAGTAAGACATACTGTAATTGCAAACCTGTAGGAAACATGCAGTCATTGTACAACCCTGTGGTATAGCACATTTCCTAGCTATTTCAAAATGTCTTTCATTTCTGGAAGAAGTACAACACAACACAAGGGATTCTTCTTTTTTTTTTTTTTTAAATAAAATTCAAAGTTTTTTTTAGCTTTAATGGTGCTGCCATCCATGCTGCTTTTTCTTTTTGTTTCTTTTTTTGTTGTTTTTTTTGTTGTTTTTTTTAGTGGCCTGGTAGAAATGGCAGAGGCTACTAATGGTCGTTATGGGAAGTACATTTTAAAAAAACTCATGTAATGTTGTTATAATGCGTTTTGTCTGAAAGTTTATTCTGAATGAATTGAGAAAAACTTGCAATTCACCATTGTAACAAACAATAAAGTTTACATTTATGTTAAAATGCTGTATGTGTTTTACTAAAGTTGGAGAAAGCACTTTAGTAATTGCTCGCGCTCATTCCTGAAGGAAAATACTGGGCTCATTTTTGCTCTTGACGTTTCAATGAAACTCTGTTAAATAAAGCTGCATCATGAACCTGCTCCTCTATTCATTGCACACCACAGAAACCCTACTCCAATAATGCAGTTTTTACCTAGTAACGTAAAACCAAACGGATATTTCATTGTTTCATAAATTTACTCAAATATACAAATAAATGTCTGTAAATCCTGATGAAGTTAAGAGCAATAAACAGACAAAATAATGACTTTTAACTTTAGTTATTAGTAAAACTTCTATAATTTTCTATCCATAGAGTTCTTATAGAATAAATCAGCAATTCTTGGGAAGGATCCTTAATTCTGCTTTCGATGCAAGATCACTCCCTTTGCATGTATGGGATTTCTGTTCCCTGCAACCTTATCCATAAACCCACCCGCCCACAATGCATACACGCTGTACCAGCACGGAAGCCTGAATTGTGAAGATGCAAATCCGTGCCAGAATCTTGTTGGGTGCACAGGAATACAATATGGCCACGGGTGCTGAGAATGGCCGTTTTTCAAAAGGACCGTTTGTAGAGGAGAAGCGATCCACCAAAGAAAGAAGAAAGAGTTGCGGATCGTGAGTATTAATGTAACCCCAACCCTTATCCTAATTCTCCCCTTCCATTAGCCGTATTCCTCTCCTTGCGCTATTGATACGTTCCTGGGCCATACGCTCTGAGATATGTGGTGTAACATCTGCCACGTGCATGCGCAGTAAGTACTAATGAGTGATTTTACGCTAGCGGCTAGCATACATAGGTCTAGATCTGGCCCAATATAACTACATGTAAAAACACACATATTAAATACTTTAAAAAATTATCTTAAATACTGCAATACTTCAAAAACCAATATGTATAGTTACAAAAAATAACAGGATATATAACTTTTTTTATAATATAATGTAGATAAATAATAATGTTTATAAAAAGTGCAAAAAGGTTGGCCACAGGTTGAGCAGCAGGTCTCCCCTCCAGTGCGGCTCTTATGGCCGAATGATGGACAGCTATACGCTCTCTGGAAATAAAGACCACTTGGACAGATTATAACATACATAACAAATTTAGATGTACATGTTAAAGAATGGAAGATTTAGAATTTTTTGCCAGTGTGTGGATGATTAATCGTGGGACAAATGAAATAAATAAATATGGAAGCATAGCATTTTAAGAATGTGCTCTTTGTTCTGCAATATCTGCTCATTTACTGTGAAACTAAGCTTTGTTTGGGACTGCTTAACTGCTGCTAAGAGGATATGTAAACCTTGTATTTATTTATATTGACACATTATGTGTGATTTCACATCTATTTTTATCTTTATCTGCATCGCTGTAATACAAGTGTTGTGTGCTTATGTACATTAGATACATTACTCACCTTGAGGCACATGTAGAGTTGGATGTGTCAATGATTTTGGGTTTTGTATTTTGTTTTATTTTTTTTATTTGCAGAAATTAGTCATTCTAAACAGCAACAATTTATGGAAATGTATATGTTAATAAGGTGAAACCTTACACACTGTTATTCATAGTGGGGAAGAAGTGTCGCGCACACATACAGGCCAGATGCAATAAGGACACAATTCTTTAAATGCAATGAGTATAGACGTTTCTAGACTTACCAGAGACCAGGGCAAAAAAATGTTTTGGTGCCATCACCCCTCCCCTACACACAAAAAAAAGATATGTGTCCAGCCATTTATATCTGTCCCCTTGCATGTGTTTTCCAGCTTCCATTTTTGCCCCTTACATGTATGTCCAGCCTCTATTTCGCCTTGCATGTGTGTCTAGCTTCCAATTTTGCCCCTTACATATGTGTACGGCTTCCATTTCTGCCCCTTACATATATGTGTCCAGCCTTCAGTTCCCCTTGTATGTATGTCCAGCCTCCATTTCCCCTTGCATGTGTGTCCAGCTTCCATTTCTGCCCCTTACATATGTGTGTTCAGCCTCCATTTTTCCTTACACGTGTGTCCAGATTCCATTTCTGCCCCTTACATATATGTGTTCAGCCTCCGTTTCTCCTTGCATGTGTGTCCAGATTCCATTTCTGCCCCTTCTATATCCACAACTTCTCTCTTTATTAATCTAAACGTAACTTTCACTTGCGGTCTTCTCCCTCTCCCTCTTCCTCCTTTCTCTGCTGCACTCTCAGCTCACCTAACTGTATCAATCACGTAAACAGTATTGATATACAGGGCGTCCCCCTTTAAGTCACCTTGGGATGTGCCCCGTTCAATTACATGGCTCGCCCACACCTAAAAACATATGCATGAACACTGTCAAGAAGTGGATTCTTTGCTGCTGCAAACCTGGTGTGACCACATGATAGCAATCAGCAGTTATAGTTTTAGCCACCTCTGATTGACATTTTACACTAATCACTTAATGCATTACTGTGGAACAGACTTGCACAAAATGAGCATTTTACAACACCCGCTTTTGTGAGCTGCACTTGGATAGCAATCCAACGTTTAGCTTTTTTTTCTCTTACCACATGTTCCAACAGCAGGGATGGGTTGTGTTTGTCAGTGGTCGGCGTTTGGTATGTTCATTTACAGTAAGGGCGGGAAATTGACCAGCCACAATATACCTGCTATTAGATCTCCACTGGCACTATGACTATGACTGACTCTTCTGTATTGGTATAGGATACATCTTTACATTAGTATATTGTTTGCAAACAGGTTTATGTGATTTTTACCACTAACACAATATAGGCCCTTTTATATGCTACCCCAATACTAAGTATAAACTCTTGTCACTCTTGACACATCTGACACAATCTGCTGATGTCGGTCATTCTGGTGCAGAATACAGATACTCCCTGCAAATGCTACAGAGGGATTCACATGAAAAAGCTAGCACAAAACTGAGGTTGCATGTTACTAGCTCCCTCTGGCAGCAAGTCCTCTCTCTGCATTTTCCTGTATAGTTTCCAGAATCACTGTAGACACTGATTATGTACTAAACTTTGCACCCTCTGTTCTATTACTCACTATTGGAAACAGGTGACTCAATACATTTAAATACAAACAAACTTCCTTGGAAGAGATAAGCAGCTGCTATGGGTACAGATAGCAAATGGCTTTCCAGGAGACTGCTTTGGTTCCTACAATCTCTTTAAAACGAACAAAGTGTATTGCATTATGTAATGAGTGTTCAATCTGTTTGTACACAAGTCGACAATAAAATGCATCTTCTATATAATAATTATATAAATTAGAAATAATATTGTAGCACCCACTTCCACTACAGTTCTTCCATTTCCATTACACAAGGTAACTGTGTACTTAATCTCAGTGGTATATGTGTGCATCCCAAACATCCAAGAATCCACCCTAGTCATCTCACTGACTTCGGGCCTGATCCAGCGCTACGAAAATTCGCAACGACGGGCGAATGCGAAAATACGCTCGTCGTATCAACCTACACGCCCCTAGCACTCCCATAGTAAAGTCCCTGCTTACGGCGGCTATACCCTACACTGGGTACGACCGTCGGCCGTACGAAAATTCGCAGAGAATACGCTGCGAAAATACGCTTAGCACGCCCATACTGTACAATTTAAATGGCTATCCCCGCCTCCCTGTAGTAAAACGGGCGCCCAGCCGACCATCGTAAAAAAAATACGCCCGGCGAGCGAAAAATACGCTAACGATACGCCCGCTATTCGCTCATGACGCGCGGGCGACCGGAACCTGTCATACTGGGCATGCGCATTGCGAATTTTTCGCCGAAAATTCGCATACGATGAGCGTACGCTCGCTTGCGAGCGTTGCTCTGGATCAGGCCCTTCGTGAGGAATGTAAAATAACCTTGAACAACCTGGGATACTACTTATACATGTACCAAATAAGATATTTGGCCCAGATCCAGAACAACGCTTGTGAGCGAATTTACGCGTGGCGGAGACGTAAAATCGCCTTTAAATAAGTACTGCGCATGCGCACCATAGAAAATACACTTCGTAACGTAGTATAAATGTGAACGTATGGGCCATTCACGTATGTGTCATGTAAATACTTACGTGTGGGCATGACAATTTTACGTGAGTCCAAAATACGTCTGAAATACGTTATGTAGGCGTGGGTTTGTATTTAAAGTGTACAGTATGGGCGTGCTTAGCTGCGTAAATACGTGTTGCCTATACGTACGTGAGCGGATCACATTGTTACGTTGGCAAAATTTAAGGTAGGGTTTGGAAAGCGTATCTTGACAAAATACGTACGTTCAAGGGGTGTGCCTAGGGGAGTGTATAGAAGCACGCGTAAATATGTTACGCGAATAAACGTACGGCAAACGTAGTTCTGGATCTACCCCTTTATTCTGATGGTTCTAATTGAGGACAACTTAAGATCATGGACCAGATTCACAGATAAGAATGAAATAAGTATGTGCGGATTCACAAAAATACGCACCTAAGAGGCAAAGCAACTCCCTTGACACTCCCATCAGTCCTATGGATTTAAGCTGACTTCCGCGTCCATAGGGCTACCTTAACACTCAGTGCATATGTCTGTGCTGCAGTTGCTTAAGTACGTGCATACTTAGCAAACCGGGCCCCTAATGCCTCCCCTCACACCCACTCTTTAAATTTACTACTCCCGGAGAACTGGCTGCCCCTACGTACTTATCTCACTAAGAACGGACTTGAAGTTCATGCTTAATGGATTCCCAAGTGTAACATTTGGATCTCATGCGTAACTTTGTGTTCCGGGCAGACGATTTATCCGTTCCTAAAAATACACACAGAGATTCGGCTCCTTCTTAAGTGGGAATCAGGTCCCATGTTGTTAATTCCATTATGGTATGAAATTTTGTCATTTACTTATTTCTTCTTATCAATAATAATGAAAATGAATAAAGTAAATAAACCTCCTCCTTTTGTTGGTGCACGTGAAGAGTAGGACGCCTTATCCTTATCAGTTCTGATCCCTTTAATAACAGTCTAGGAGTGTTCACAGAAGCGTTGCGCAAATGGTTTCAAACATTCAACGGATCCATATGCACAGAGACTGCGAGCTGTAGTGCATTAACTCAACCAGTTTGCAATATTTCACAGTAATGCCGCAGGACATAATATGGCCCATGGTAATGTAAATCAGTTTATTAAATGCCCCACAGTGGTTTCTCCAGTGTCTCTTCCTCCCATGTCTGGTTTTTCACTTTGTTTACTCCTAGACTTGGGGCAATTGCCAGCTTATGTGCTATTGGCTGCTCCATAGAGCCAGGCAGCACATCCCAGTCTTGCATTTTCTCAATGATGAGTATCCCGGCAGCTAAGGCTCCAGCCCTGAGACAATAGGTTGGATGTAATCGCCTGGTGGCCTTTATTTTACCCAGCCCTGCTTTAAGCCCTAAATGATACCTTAAATCCATTTTACACAATCCATTAACATGAATTATTGAGTGCATTACCATACATCACTATGAAATAACAACAAATGTCAATAGTCTGGTAGTAGTTCAGTTGAGATGTCTCAGAGCAGTTTAGTGTTTTGCAACACAAACCAAGAATTCATCTATAGGATGGCTTTTGGGTCATGAGCCTTCCTAAGATGCTTTGCCAATCATAGAAGACAAAGGACTGCACAACAGCCAAACGCCGGACGCTATATGTGGAATTTGATTGTCTAACTGACAATGCACATGCGCAAGCCAGATGTTCCGTAATGGATCTCCAGATGTACGAAACTTAGTTCCATACGTCTGGAAAGCCGTCTGACGGCACTGCATCCCCTCTGCCCGCCTAAATTCCGTAAGGTGGACGGAGGGGAGGATTTAAATTTTATAGTGTGGGTGGGATTAAGGGATTATGGATAAGTGATCAGTGAATTCAGAATGAAATGTTGTTTGAATATTAGGTACAGTGGCGTATCTACCATGGGTGCAGAGTGTGCAGTGCACACGGGCCCCTGCAGACAAGGGTGTAGAAATAAAAGTATATTCTGAATAGGGAGTTATAGAGAAAATTCGAAAATAGAAATGTAGAAATAAAAGTATATTCTGAATAGGGAGTTATAGAGAAAATTCGAAAATAGAAATGTAGAAATAAAAGTATATTCTGAATAGGGAGTTATAGAGAAAATTCGAAAATAGAAATGTAGAAATAAAAGTATATTCTGAATAGGGAGTTATAGAGAAAATTCGAAAATAGAAATGTAGAAATAGAAGTATATTCTGAATAGGGAGCTTTATGAAATAGAATTGTTCGAAATTGAGAATAATAGCAATAGAGAATAATCGAAAATACAACAATCGAAATAGAAATACAATCGAAATGTGCATGTTTCGTAACCTATTACATTCGAAATAGGGAACGTTCGAAATAGCGAAAATTCGAAATTGCGAACTTTCGAAATAGCGAAAATTCGCAATTTAGTGGTCGAAATACAGATTTTCGAAATTGGCATTTTCTAACCGGGGACTGACTACCAATTGAAGATGGCAGTTAGGGACTGAACATTTTTTTTTTTTTTTCAGTGTGTGCAGCGGTAATGCTGCCATTGTTACAGGAACACAAGGGCAAGCTTTTCTTTCTGCATTAACACATAAACATGAACATAATGAAAAAGTTACAGTGATCTGAGCAATTTTACACAAAGCCCCAAAAAATTACAATAGAAAATAATGAGCGTATAGAGGCAAAAACATTTGGACAGATATTTTGAGCAGATCATGACTTCAGATCTGCTGTGAAATTGATATAGTGTGTATGTGTGATTCAGCATGATTATCGTGACTAGCAATAGCCAGTTAAATCGTAAGAGCCGTCGAGTCATATTCAGACTTAATAACGTTCGCAAACATACGAATGCCGTGAGTTAGCAATCTGCGCATGCGCATAGATCAGATCTCACTATGTACGAAGCTGATTTACGCATGTGTACAACTCCTATGCGTAATGTGGGTGGGGGAAGCATTTAAATTGTACAATATGGACTGGGTTAGGCACTTCCGTATGTACGTTCGCTGCGTCCGGACAACGATACGTACGGTAAAGTTAAGGTAGGGCTCTGGCACTCGGAAGTCAGTTACATTCCATCCGTCAGAGGGGAATGTCATGGGAGTGCACTTGCCACATAAGTGCGGACTTTTGCTATTCTGTGCGCTCTTAAAGCACTCTTAAGTCTCCATCAGTCCATTGCATGTGAAGTACGATTGTGTGCCCACACTTTTGTCTTAACTGAATTCACAGTTAATACCGCAAGAAGACTTAAGCAAGTCGCATTTGTAAGTCCCTTTGCATGTAATATCTTCACGTGCATGCAGCAGATGTTACGTAACGGATATCCATGCGGACGGAAGGCATGCAGGGGTCTGGATCCAGTCCTTTATGAAAAAAAGTTCTTGTTTCCTCCAATCTGAAAAAAACAACAAATTCTTGACCCTCACACTATCCCTCCCTACTGCCCTGCCTCGTTCTTCCTCTTACCTGTTGAATAGCTATAACCATCTTATGGCCTTTTTATTCCAAACTTTCACTATATAGGGATCTCTAGTGGACTTTTTATTACCTCCCTTTGGCTGTCCAACACTTCATTAAACTCCATGGGTTTGGTGCAGCCATAAAGAATTGTTTATTAAAAAAACAAAAACACAAAATGGCTTCATCAGGTTCACGAGTATATTATATAAGGATTCTCCATTACTCTTTTATTCATCATGATGAGGGGACATAGGTAAATGTGGCGATGCGGCTCTTCATAAATGACATACTTTCAATGGAACAAAGTCATGTTAATG
>WWET01003625.1:0-17341 GCA_011038615.1 Limnodynastes dumerilii
CTGTGTGCAGTAAGCAATGCAAAGATATAATACTGTATGCAAATAATACAATTAACTTGACTCCCCTTGCAATCAACATGGTTTAGCCCAGGAGTAACTAATTTCAAGCACTTACTTAAGTCTGGATTCAGCCCTATGTCAATAATATCTAGCCTAGGTACTACACAATGACCATAACTTAATTTAATTTAATTTAAGTTTTCTAAATGTGATTCAGTTTACATTGGTACCTTTTCCATATTGACTGCAAAAATTGAAATACATCAGTATTAAAACCTTTTTTTTTATAATTATTTGGAGTTTACATCACTTTAGCTAATGCAACTGTTGATCACTTTTATGGGATCAAGACCCTGGTGTGTGATCAGACAATAAGTAGACCTGGTGTATTTTAGCAACTGTTGCAGTTGCCGGTCCGAGACGTATTTCGAACATGATACAGCCGCCAGCTGAATGGTGGATGTATCATTGTTTGAAAAGCTTGGAAAATAAAAATTTGCTATTGGGTATTGGAACCTATTTCCCCATTTCCAATAGCTACATGCTGCAGCGGTTGCGGTGGGTAGATTAGGGTTAGGCTGCGGCGGGTAAAGGGTTAGGGTTTAAGGGGAAAGTTATGGTTAGGCTGAGGGGCATGGAGCGTTAAGGTTTGGGCTGAAGAAGGGGAAGGTTAAGGGTAGGCTGCAGGAATTGCGAATTAGGGACAGCCGAAAGGTGCTTTTCGGCTGTCCTTATTTTTTTATGAATTAGTGAGTATGCGATTCGCATACTCACTCATTTATTTTCAGTGATGTTCGCCACCAGGGACTTAGGGTTAGGCTGTGGGGGGTGGGGGGACATAGGGTTAGGCTGCGGTCAGGGGGGACCTAGGGTTAGGCTGTGTGGGGGGGGGGGGCTTAGGGTTCATACCACCGGAGAGGTCCGGGTGACTTAGGGTTAGGCTGCGGGAGGGGAACTTAGGGTTAGGGTTAGGCTGTGGGGGGGTGACTTAGGGTTAGGCTGTGGGGGAGTGGGGAGACTTAGGGTTTGGGTTAAGGAGCGGGTTGGGGGAAACAGCTATCGGCGATCGATTGCTATGCCTCATCAAGGCATAGGAATTTGATATCCCAGCCAGTTTGGAACCGTTCGCTACGGGTACCCACACCCGGTTAGGTTAAACACTTACTTTTCGGCAGGTGACTCTTTGTGACTCCCGGAATTGGATTTCCGCCACTTTCTAAAATGCAGACTCATTATATAGCACTGCGGATACTGTGCGGCACCTTATAAATAAATGTTAATAATATTAATAATAATAATAATAATAATAGTAATAATTAATCTGTAGTACTGATAAACCACAGTCATTTCCAGCCATGTGTGTGTGTCCAAATTAGGCAGAGCTGAGAATATTTACCCATGTGTATGTGTGCCTGGTAGAATGTGGGCAATAGCTTTTCTTAACACACAGCCTTCCTTAAACTTTGTACAAATAATTTCTGGGTCCTTTATTTGTTCAACTAAGATGGCTGATTGATTAAGGGCTCTGTCTATATAAAATGTCTTCATCAACCTTATCAGACAACCAGCTGAAAATCCTGTTTTCATCGCCTGGTGACCTTGGAGAAGTCATTCTTTTACCCTATTTATAACACTAATCTGATCATTTCCAGGAACCTGATAACACTATTGATCTAAAGAGAAACAGGAAAACAACAACAAGGAACAAAGCAATCGGAGGCACAACGATGCAAATATAATGAAGCACTGAAAGCTGAAAGAGACGGCTATGCTGGAGTCCTTATCTGCATGGGAGCCTGGATATGCTGGGGATCCAAAGGCTTGATACCGTCCATTATATTACATTAGTTAAACACTCGTCAAAATGACAGATAAAAATAAGTGTAAGATTACAATTGCTTCCCTTTCATTGTTTCGGCGGCGATGCGCTGTCCTCATACACCACCTGCGGCCACCCCTCTCCTGCCACTGGTCAGCGTAGTACTCTGATGCCACACTCATTGGCCTATCTCCCTGTCGCTCATTTATAAAAGTGAGGAGTAGCAGCAGCCTTGCGCCTATCTCTCTCCTGCCTCGCCAAGGACAAGCTCCCTTCCATGCAGACTGACCTTAAGACTCCCTTCCCTGCAGCCTGACCCTAATACTCTATTCCCTGCAGACTGACCTTAAGACTCCCTTCCCTGCAGCCTGACCCTAATACTCCCTTCGTTGCTGATTGACCTTAAGATTCCCTTCCCCCAACCTAACCCAAAGACTTCCCTGCCTGCAGCCTAACCTTAAGACTCCCCTCCCCACAGCCTAACCCTAAGTCACCCCTTGTACACTAACCTCGGTGTGGCGAGTCTGAGGCGGGTGTGCTAGAGTGCTGCGGTGGGTTTCGGAAAGGCAATGAATGGGTAAATATGCCGAAAAATAAATTCAGCATACTTACCCATTGATTAGGAAATCTTTTTAATTAGGGATATTTTCAAAATAGAGACAGATGAAAATGAGCTTTCGGCTGCCTGTATTTAGAAAATAACATTTGCTTTGCGAAGAACCTGTCCCCAATGTGGGAATGAGACAGTACTATGCTATGCTCATGGAGGCTAACCCCTTTCTAACACACATGGGGCCTGGTCCAGAGGAGCATGCATAATGAACATATCAAACATGCTGCAAAAACAGAGCACATTACAAGAGGACAGAGGTCAGCCTCTGAGTGTGGCGCAGTGTCATGACTAGCACAGATCCTAGCAATTTAATGCCGTCTGCCATGTAGTTTCACATAATAGGGCATTACATCATGTTCATCATTTTTTAAAGTGTGCAATTATTATAGCGAGCGTGTTTAAGTTATGTACGTGCTTACAGTTATATGTTTGAAAAAATAAATATATATATAAATAATATTGTGAAATATTTTTTGTGGCCCATCCAGTCTGCCCAGTTGTTTATTTAAAACTATGCTGACCCTAGATCCTGTTTAACCTCGAGTTAGTTTGAAATTTAGGATATCCTTATATTTATCCCAAGCATGTTTAAACTGTTCTACTGTGTTACCCTCTACCACCTCAGATGGAAGGCTATTCCACTTATCTATCACCCTTTCAGTGAAGTCATTTTTCCGCACATTTCCTCTGAACCCTCCACCCTCCAGTATATATTCATGCTCCCTGCTCTAGCTGGTCACAACCCTTGATATATTTGAAAGCTGCTATCATGCCCCCCCTCTCCCTTCTCTGCTCCAAGCTATACATGTTTAGTTCCTCTAGCCTTTCTTGGTTTGTTTTGTGACACAGGCCATGGACCATTTTAGTTGCTCTTCTTTGCACAGTCTCTAATGTATTTATGTCTTTCTGAAGATATGGCCTCCAGAACTGAACACAGTATTCTAGGTGAGGTCGTACCATCGATCTATAAAAGGGCATCACTACTTCTCTCTTTCTGCTACTAATTCCTCTCCCTATGCAACCAAGCATCTGACTTGTCTTTCTCATTGCTTTGTTACATTGCTTGGCTACATTTAAGTCACATAAAATAATGACTCCTAGCCTCAGTAGTTTCTAATGGTGTGTCATTAATGATATATTGAACTCTTGGGTTCTTGTGTCCCAAGTGCATGATTTTGCATTTTTTGGCATTAATCTGCAGTTGCCACACTCTTGACCATTCCTCCAATCTATCTAGATCATTCCTCATTTTGTGTACCCCTCCTGGCATGTCTACCCTGCTACATGTCTTGTTGTCATGTGCAAAAAGGCATAATTTGAAAAATAAAAAAAAATAGTTCTTCCATGCTGTGTGAAATATTTATGTTTATGATAACAAAGGTTATTTGTGAGAGCTATTAAAGTAAAAAGTAAGTTTTTATAAGCATTGAGGACACGTGACTTAGACCCGTGACAGGTGGAAATATTTCCAGACCTTTCTGGGGTGCACTTGTTTGAGTACGACTATGACATTCATGGACTATGTGGCTCTACTCCTCCCCGCACATGAAACGTCCTTCATGACATAAGCAGACGCAGAGCCAATTCTGTTCTTAACCTGAATCCCAGCAATGGTGTGCGCATGGTTTCTGCTTATGCGTACCGCAAAATCACATGGAGAGACGCTACATAAGCTGGTGTGTTCTCACCGCTGGATGGACCTCATGATGGGCCTGATCCAGAGCTACGGCCGTTGTCGCTAGTACAGCGGCCGTAGCCGTAATGCGCATGCGCCGGGCAGATGTTGCCCGGCGTCACTATGGAAACGCCGGGCACGCTGGAGGGGACGTCCTCCAGCGTCCCTACGCTCACGTTAGTGATGGTGGGCGGGGGGAGGTAAGTAAATGAGGTAAATGAGGGTTGGGGGGAGTGCTAAGCGCCCATCCGCTCCTGTGCGAGCGTATGGCCCCTTCCTTACGCCGGCTGAAGTTAGGGTAACACAAGGGGGAGTGCCAGGGGAAGTCAGCGATGTAACGCTGAGTGTTAGTACGCTCAGCGCTGCATCGTACCCAGCGATGTTACGCTGAGCGCTACAACGCTCAGTGTAACATCGTAGCTCTGGATCAGGCCCGATGTGCTACACAACTGCTGCAGGGTAAAACCGTCAGCAGCAGTGTTAGAATCGAGGACAACAATGGAAGTCTTGCAGCTGGGAGGACACAGGGCTATTGATCTATTCTTAGACAGTACAGTATTACCAGGGTGATGACAGACTATGCATATGGAAAATGTATGACCAGAAGCAGTAGGAAAACATTGACTTGCTATATGTCAGCAGCTGTTAAACAGGAAAAGAACAATAACAGCTTTACTGTTCCACCAGCCCACACCCAATAGTATTGTCTTCTCTTTTTTTGCTGTTGTTTACTCATTTTAAGACCTGACTTTTATTAAAGAGATACTGTAATAAACATGTTCCACCTGAGCTGATTTAATGACTGTAGAACATCCTCCGGTGTATCATCATCCCAGGTTATGAAGATTTATGATGTGTTTGTTGTATTCTACTAGTCATTCACAAAGACTACAGGGAACCTGCCAACAGCAATAAAGTATTTAAAGGTATAAAAATAAACTAGGGAAAATAAACGGTCTCAGTGATGAAAAATGTAATTTATTAAATATTGTTAATTATAATCTAATATAACATATAATAAAGTTATATGAGTCTCATCTAGAAATAGTGAAAATCCAACTACAAACAAATCCATCATCATCGTAAAACAATAGTAGTACAATATATTAGTCTAATACATGTGTTCAATATATTATAAAGGATATAAACTTGCTCAAAGAAATCAATTAAATACCGGCTATACACTATAGGCCGGATCCTGACCTACGGGCTCCTTACAGCCACCCGGGGTCAGTACGGCCGGCATCGTAGCGGGGAGTATATGCCCCATGCACTCCCTGCTGTCAGTAGGAAATCTGGACACTTATGTGTCCAGATTCCTACCCTAACTTTTACGATCACGTATGCGGCTTTACTGCCACATACCTGATCGTAACGGGGCTTCCCTCACCCCCTGCATGCGCACAACCTTCTAGACAGGGGAATTACGTGCGCTTTGTATGTAATTCCCCTGTCGGCCATAGCCCAGGATCTGGGCCTATGAACCTGGATACAGACTTAAGAAAAGGGAACATTTCACATTTAGGATGGAAACAACTACTTTTTATTAGCAGCACAATTCCAACAGCAAGGAGATATGGGGCGGGTGGGAGGAAGCGGTCTCGCTATTTAGGAAGGGGGGTTATGTAAATTGTACGTGCAGTGAGGGTATGATAATTAAAATGTATTTAAACGTACACTTGCTGCTATCCCTTTGAAAAGGCAAATGTTAATCTGATTTTCTTAAAATACAATTAAATATATTAATCACAACAACATTCATATAGGAAGTAGGAGGAATTTACAACAACAGCGTTTAGATAGGAAGTAGGAGGGACTAATCACAACAGCGTTTATATAGGAAGTAGGAGGGACTAATCACAACAGCGTTTACATAGGAAGTAGGAGGGACTAATCACAACAGCGTTTACATAGGAAGTAGAAGGGACTAATCACAACAGCGTTTATATAGGAAGTAGGAGGGATTTACTATAGCAGCATCTATATAGGAAGTAGGAGGGATTTACTAGAGCAGCATTTATATAGGAAGTAGGAGGGATTTACTATAGCATTTTTATATAGGAAGTAGGAGGGATTAACTACAGCAGCATTTATATAGGAAGTAGGAGGGATTAACTACAGCAGCATTTATATAGGAAGTAGGAGGGATTTACTATAGCAGCATTTATATAGGAAGTAAGAGAACTTAACCACAACAGCAAATTATTATTCCTCCGAAGAAATCCTGTTATGTGAATGATACGAAAGAGGGAAAAAGTCTGTTGTCATTTTGCAAAAAGTGTGTCTTAATTGTTTCATTGGGCCAGATCCAGACCTGATATCGTCAGGTCACTTACACATGCAAGGTTAGTAAGTGGCCTAATTTGACTGGAGGGTGCATGCTAGGGTTACAATAGGGTTACTGAGTTCCGTACGAGCTCATTTGCGAGCAAATGGGCTGTGCTTCCCTTCTGCCCACTATATTGAGCAGGGGAAGCATAGGAACTGTACAGTGTGGGAGGGGGCTCCCACACTGGTGCAAATAACCGGTTGTACTGGCCGCTTATCCGCGCAATGGACTTAAGGCAGGCCAGACCCCTGCATGTACAGAAAGCGTGCAGGGGTCTGGATTCAATACATTGGGACTAAATTAACCATTTTTCCGAGAAGCGATTGAGAACTGTGCTGCAGCGCCTCCGGTCAAATGTGTAGATAGAGTGGAATTCCTCCATAAAGGAAGGATAAATAAAACTGCGCTACTCACAGTTCTTGTCTATTAAACTGCAGGAGCCACTGTTTGTGACCACAATGTACATGTACACAACACAACATATACATCAGTGCTACTATAACAGGACTAATTAATATATAAAACCAGAATGGAAGCTGCTCAATCAATTCATTAAGTAAATGTTAAACAGGTGCATGAAAGGCAGGGGGTTAACCTGCTAGCCACAGAAACAAAGGGAAAAATTGCCCCAGCACTCTGCCATAAACCAGTAACAAACTATACTGTTCTATCTTCATGAAGACGAAAAATCTCTGAGATGAAGAGTTGGGCTAAGGTTGGTGCAGAAGGTAATCCCTTGAGCGGGACAAAGTGGGCCATTTTCGAGAATCGGTCCACAATGACCCAAATGGTGTTGAACTGACGACAAGGAGGTAAGTCTGTGACAAAGTCCATTGACACATGTGTCCATGGGGACCTAGGAACAGGCAGAGGTTGTAATGCTCCCAGGAGTGGTCTCCGGGGTGTCTTACGCTGTACACAATGAGAACATGCATTCACAAATGTTTTAACATCTTCTCGCAGGATCGGCCACCAGTAGAGCTGAGAGATGAAAGTCTGAGTTTTTGTGATGCCTGCATGCCCAGTGAATCTGGATGTGTGAGCCCATGTCATGAGTTTCGTGCCACTGTTTCTCAGGAAGAATGTTTTACCAACAGGAACGACTTGAGTACTGGCCAGCACGGTTGGGTCAAGAATGAGGCGGTCCTCATCAACACCCTCGGGGCAGAATTGTCTGGACAAAGCATCGGCCTTGACATTTTTGTGCCTGGACGGAAACGTAACTGTAA
Organism: Limnodynastes dumerilii; assembly: GCA_011038615.1. Taxonomy (NCBI): domain Eukaryota; kingdom Metazoa; phylum Chordata; class Amphibia; order Anura; family Limnodynastidae; genus Limnodynastes; species Limnodynastes dumerilii. The sequence continues at coordinate 7,666 of WWET01003625.1, forward strand.
ATTAAACCGAGAAAAGAAGAGGGACCACCGAGCTTGGCGAGGGTTGACACATTGAGCGGTCTTGAAATACAGCAGGTTTTTGTGGTCGGTGAAAACGATGATGGGATGAGCTGCTTCCTCCAAGAGATATCTCCATTCTTGAAGAGCCAATTTCATGGTGAGTAACTGATTCTTAAAAAGAATAAAAACAGAATGGAAGTTGCTCAATCAATTTATAGGTATATGTTAAACAGGTGCGTGAAAGGCCAGGGGTTAATCTGCTTGCCACAGAAACAAAAGGAAAAAATAGCCCCAGCAACACTGCCATAAACCAGTAACAAACTCTACTGTTCTGAGAGGTGGAGTACTGTAAGTCTTTATGGGCTCTATTTACTAACTTCATTTTCATGCGATAATGCCCATGTTCATGTGAAAATAGACATTATCACATGAAAATTAAGTGATTTGTATTTACAACCAATGGATAGCAGTGGAAAACTGCAGTTTCCATGGCGATCCATGTAAATATCGGTGGTCTCTGCCGGCCTGTTCTTTTCAGCACGGGTCGTTGTATCATTACATTTACTTAATGCCAGAGTGGAGTTTTAGACGTGTTAGATTTAGTAAACCAGCCTTATTTGTGTTTGGGGGGGAGGGACGGTTTAATTAAAGATGTGTTATCCTAAGATCCCTCAACATGTTTAGGCTTTCCATAGAGTATTTCCATCTGAAAGGACTTTTAATAGACCAGCCATGACCCGGTCAACGGGATTCCCAGACTTGCAATCAGTTCTGCAAAACGCATAACTATTATTAGTCAGTAAAAGTATTTTATCCTAGTGCTGTATTACGCAGGTAAATTCTATTTAGACTAGCCTAAAAGCATTTTGCCAGCAGACGTGCAGTTTAAATAGCTTCCTGATCGATGTATTTTGTACACAGATAAAAATAGCAAATGTATTCATATTATCCTGGCTTTGTCTTTACAACATAGGGCCAGATCCAGAGCTATGTCCGCTAGCGTATTTACGCTAACCGGAGATGTAAAACCGCTGTTTTGTATGTACTGCGCATGTGCGTGGCAGATGTTACGACCCGTAATGTACGTACCAGCCTAATATCAAGAGCGTAACTACAGACGAAGGGGCGTGACAGCCATATAACACCTGTAATTACTTTTCAGAGGCGGGGTGAGGCATTTAAGTCGTACAATAATGGGTGTGCTTAGGTGCGTAAGTATGTGCAGCCATTACGTATGACATAAATTATCCTATTGGGAACGGGTACTATGTAAAATGACCTTTTTTTCCTGATAGTGGACAGGTTAGGGTTAGGCTGTGGGACATGGAGGGTTAAAGTTAGGGTGTTAGAAGGGGAAGGTGAGGGTTAGACTGCAGGACTGGAAGGGGTAAGTTTAGGCTGCTAGACAGGGAAAGTTAGGGTTAGGTTCCGAGAAAGGAAGGGTGAAGGTTAGGCAGCTCGAAGGGGAAGGTAAGAGTTAGGGTGAGGGATGTGGTTTGTTGCAAATGAGCCGCTCTAAGCAACGAGCCAATGTGATATATCTGATACATTTGCATAGGATACAGCTATATTTAAGACGGGACTCTGTGCCATGATTTACTAGGTTTGAGGCTGTTGTTGCCACTCCATGCTCTTCGGATGCTTAAACTTTTAAAAACTCAACATGATGTATGGTGCCCAACAGTATAATCCCTTCACCACAACGGGCTGGATCCAGATTTAAGTAAGTGCTTGAAATTAGTACTCCTAGTTATTCTTTGCATGCAGGGATATATCTTTGAATTGCTTACTGCACACAGATACTGACCATTTTTACTATCACACTGTTATTTAGACTTGGGATAGGAAACATCACCTCTCAACTCTAATACTGTTTGCAACAGATGAAATATGACTCCCCTGCAATCAATATGGTTTAGCCCAGGAGTAACTAATTTCAAGCACTTACTTAAGTCTGGATCCAGTGCAATGTGTGTAAGAGTCCAGGAATGCTTCATTGAGAAAAAGCCATTGTAGGATGAGGATTGTTTAAACAGTGTCACATGCAATATTGTTATTAAACACCTCTAGCACATACATTTTATCTGTAAAATATAAAGCTGACTTTACCGTTATCATACCTCCCAACATTTGAGAATACGAAAGACGGACAAAATTTTGTGGTCTGGTAGAGGGGTTGTGTCTTGTACCAACCAATGGGCGTGTCTGGGAAAGTGGATGTGTCTTGCATTGCCCAGACCAGCGGGTCTAGTGTCTGCCCCTTTTATTTAACAACCATCCATATGTCAAACCCTTATTATTTGTCCAGGATTCATATGTTCAGCCTCTATATCCGCCTTTTTATTTATCCTACCACCATATCTGCCCCTTATTATTATTATGTTCAGCGTCCGTGTCTCACCCCTGTTTATTTGTAAAGTCTCCATGTCTGCCTCTTTATTATTTGTCCAGCCTCCATGTCTGCCCCTTATTATTATGTCCAGACTCCATGACTGCCCCTTGTAACGTCCAGCCTCCATGTCCGCCCCTTGTAATGTCCAGCCTCCATGTCTGCCTCTTGTAAAGTCCAGCCTCCACGTGTGCCCCTTGTAATGTCCAGCCACCACTGTGTACCCCTTTTAATATCCAGCCTCCACTGTGTGCCCCTTTTAATATTCAGCCTCCTTTGTGTGCCCGTTTTAATATCCAGCCTCCTTTGTGTGCCCTTTTAATGTCCAGCCTCCATTGTCTGCCCCTTGTAATGTCCAGCCTCTATTATCTGGCCCTTGTAATGTCCAGCCTCCATTATCTGGCCCTTGTAGTGTCCAGCCTCCATTGTCTTCCCCTTGTAATGTCCAGCCTCCATTATCTGGCCCTTGTAGTGTCCAGCCTCCATTGTTTGCTCCTTGTAATGTCCAGCCTCCATTGTCTGCCCCTTGTAATGTCCAGCCTCCACTGTGTGCCCCTTTTAATATCCAGCCTCCTTTGTGTGCCTCCATGTCTTGTGTTACTTACCTTTGATGTCTTCTCCCTTCCTCCACCCCCTCTATCTGACCCTCCCTGGTCAGTGTGATCTGCAATCACATGGTGCGGTAGTGGTATGTGAGGGCTCCTACGGGAGCCCTGTAGAACCAAATCTGTTTTTAGAATGGCAGTGACCGCATAGGTTCGGTCAATGCCTTTCAAAGTAACAGGTTTGGTCCTACCGTAGGAGCCCTGTATTATCTGTCCTGGCTGTTCTGTTTAAAGCCCTGCCGCATATACTGCAGCACGAACTTTTAAGAAAAAACAATAAAACCCAAAAAACTTTGTTCCCGAGAGTCTGATCTAATCACTTTTACATGTTGATGCTTAACCTAATTTATGGATTCCAGGGCTTTTTGAGTCTAGTTTTTATTCTTAATCTAAAGCTGAGCACACATCTACACAATCCTCCGAGATCCAACTCCCAACCAGAGTGTTTACACAATCCTATTGGAGACTGAGGTTGCGGATGTTATAACTGATGTAAACATACACACTTTAACCGTTCACGTGCAGATCTCTAATCAGCGTTGGCTGTGTCATTTGCTGAAAGGATTGTGTCACATCCAATCTTTGGATCTGCAGTTGCCATTAAGGAGCATACTTACATAATGCATAGGTGCTTACACAATCGGGTCTCCTGATTTTTAAGCAGGTTTAAATTTCTATCTACTCAACCACATCACCTAAACTAAATTATACATAGTGCCTGCAGGAATCCTACGCAGACACGGGGAGAGCTTGCTTGTAAAAGTTCCAAATCAGGAACGAAACGCGTCGCATGCTACCTTCTCTTTTGTTGGACTGAAAGACACTGTTCTTCTATCATCATTGGAGCTGATTTCTCCATTATTGTGACCTTTACTTTACCAAGCGGCAAACTTCCAGTGTGAGTAAAACTTCTCCATTGAGGCTCTGACACGGGGACGCCTGGCAGCGTGCAGTACTGACGCTGCTCTGTCTCTGTTTACTCCTCCACGTGGTTTGTGACAATATCTACGGCAGCTCCCACAAGCGGGTCACTAACATCCTGGACCCCGGACAAAAGCCATCTACTGTTTGATATCCATGGTAATTACCTCCAGTGGTTGTCCACATTCTCTACAAAACTTCAGTTTCTTGTGTGGTCCGTATACACACCGTTGCGTGTGGAGATCCTGCTATAGATCTCGTTCCAGTGATTGCCTTTAGACTGTGGCTATCTACAGCTGTCACATTGCCCTAATATACAATTCATCAGCATTGACTGGTCTCATATATTTACACAGTGGTATTTGTTTACCTACCGTTCGGGCCCCTCTATTCATCCTCCTGAGGGGTTCCCTGCGGGCTGTGTTGTCCATATTAATAATATCATCAGTCTCAATATTATTGCACAGTGTCCTTTGTCCTTCCTTGGTTTAAAACACTTCTGTGTTTTTTATGTGTAGACTGAATATTCAGTCCATTGATTGTATGTATTAATAAATGCTTTTTTAGTTTTTGAACCACTTGCATTAGGTTTTCTTTCTATTTACCCATCCACCGATATTCCCAGCGCGGTTTTCTTTGTTTGTATATGTTATTTTGTGGTATTGCACAACCATTTACCAGCGCAGGGTATTCTGTGGTATTGGCCATTTTTTTTATATCAATATATCCATTATGATTGTTATTATTTATTAATATTTTAAATAATATATTTTTTATAATTCATTTTAATTTGATTTTTATGTATCCATTGTTTATCTGCACCTGTCCCCATCCTAAGCTTACTGGGTTAGCGCTCGTCATTATTTGTTTTTGCAGGAAATGGAGGGCTAGTGTTATGGTACCCCGGGTTTACCCCGACAGGGTACCGAGGTGACCAAAGGGTAAGAGAGGAAAGAGCGGGTAACTCACCAGTTAGTAGAGCCTGATGTCGGTCTGAGTATTCGCTAGAGCCCCTGATGGTGGGTATAGTCTGGAGCTGGTAGGTATCTGTCAGGTTACACCCTTTAGAGAATACCCGGAAGAGGGAAACGGGGTAGCAGGGAATGGATAAGATAAAGGGGGGAATAGCAAAAGTGGAACAAACACTCACAGGATAGGTAAGGAATAAATACAAATGGAATAGTACAATAAGATGGAAGAGGAGGAATTGGTACACAAGGGGAACAGGCAAGGACCAGGGCTGGACAATGGAAAGCACTCAAAAATCAGAAAGAGCAATAAGAGCAAAAGAGCAAAGAACAAGGCAGGCACAGATACTGGGAACAGAGTCTATAACCGGCGCTGGCCAGGGGGCAGAGCGAGACTAAATAGAGACTGCTAGCCTCTGATAGGCTAGCAGCTGACAGTGCTAGAAGGGGAAGTACCTGACCACCGGGAGGACCAATAAAGAGAAGAGATGGGAGCGCGCGCCTGGACGTGCTGTGACGTTGCTCCAGCGTGGCATTGTTTACATGCTGCAAACTGCATGTCGGCGGTGGCGGGGAGCGGGTAAACAGAGCGGCACACGGGCCGCGTGGAACGAGGAAAGGTAAGAGCAGCGCGCCAATGGTAACACCAAGTCAGCAATTATTAAATTTAATCTTAAATAATTTCAAAAGTTTCCAATAAATATTAACCTTTTATTAAATGTAGCTCTTAAACTTGGAATAGGTGACTCAGATTTGAAAGGGATTAGTCCACGATCAGATATATTACAAAACTTTTAGGGTCACACATCACCACCTCCAATTTAACTGGCCTTAATCTATATTCACAGAAAACAAAAAAGGAGGTATAAAAAAGCGCCCAAAAAATATGTAAGTTCAGCTGCTTATGTACCAGTTATGTTAGAGAAAATAAAAAATTCCAACTTGCAAGTATGACAATAAAGGAATAACTTTAACAATAGCGCTCTCTATATGTATCCCAATCAAATATACTGGTATCTCAAAACAGATATATGGCACTGTAGATAGTAAAAAAGAGAAGAGAGGTTAGAGAAAATAAAAAATTCCAACTTGCAAGTATGACAATAAAGGAATAACTTTAACAATAGCGCTCTCTATATGTATCCCAATCAAATATACTGGTATCTCAAAACAGATATATGGCACTGTAGATAGTAAAAAAGAGAAGAGAGGATACAATGTAAAACAGAGAAGCAGATAGTGCTGGGACAGGCTTACTGTGTGTAGATATTTCAATCTCTAGATATAATGTCCAAAGCGTCCCAAAACATTGCAGAAACTCCAAAATCAGGAGCCAAAGTCTTAGAGGGACATCAGATACCGTAAAGCAGATGGTGTTCTGGCTGTACGCATCTAAAAACAAGTCCTTCGTCTCGTGGTATGCCTCGACGGTCAGATCTTGCGTCCCGCTAGCGGTACAAGCCTCGTTCTCGTGGCAGGCTTGCATTCCACACAAACTGATGAGGATGGTAGAAAAGACAAAAAAGCACTGCAATAGTGCAATTCAATTATTTTTGTGAATGGACAAACTGGTACATAAGCAGCTGAACTTACATATTTTTTGAAAAAACAATAAAGTAACATAAACCTAAATATAATTTAACTAAGGCTGGTAATGATGAAACCATAGAACGGCAACCTGATGTTAGAATTTTATTACAATAAAAATGAACACTAAAATCAATAAGATAATAACTTATAATCAGCACATAGGGAACATAATTAAATTAGGAATCAACCTAAGACATTCCCAAAGCTTGCAAGAGTTCTTCAGTTTGCAAATTTGCAGGTATAAATAAACGGGGAGAAGTAGTGAACAGCCTACTAGGCTCTGGGACGGAAAATAGTGTGAATAGCACCAGCTGTTGGTCGATGAGAGGCTGGGTATTACCCGATCTTCCGGGAGTTGTAAGAAGCGCCCTAGTCTTCCAATAATGCCGTTTCCAAGATCCAGTCACTGCAGTTGGTATAGGGGTGGCCACCCTCTGTAAAACAATCACTCTCCTCTGTCCTTCCGATCTAGTCTCCGGTATAGGCTGTGTCTTCCACAATAGCAAGAGAAAGTGTCCCATGCAAAGTGCAATAGTGCCAGTGGTAGCTCCACGTGAAAAGCTCGTTGTTACCCACGTGGAGCTACCACTGGCAGTATTGCACTTTGCACAGGACACTTTCTCTTGGTTTAAATATGAAAACTTTAGGTCTCCCTCCCCGAGAGAAAAGAGAAATTGACAATTGGTAATATCCCCTTCTGTACAAATGAATTCAAATTCTCACAATGTTCAAACAAATATTAATGGTAAAAAATCCCTCCATAAAAAGAGAGGATGTAGAGGTAGGAATCCTTTAAAATACACTCTATACAAAATTAAAAGGAGAAAAACTCTCAGATTAAAAAAGAAAATCATCAAAAAATTAAACGTTACCTCTAGAGAGGTAAATATATAATTTAAGTAGTTACAATTTATCTGCCAGTGAATTGCAGGTTTTGAAAAAGGGCCTAAAATTTGCACCCCAAAATAAAGTGAACTAATTTAATATTTTTGTGGACCTCCAAAAATTTGTGAGGAAAATAACGATAAAGAGATTCTTAGCCATGAAAAGTGGTCGCCCACAAACAGAGAATGAGAATGAGGCCTTTGAGGATAACAATGCCATTAAAAATACTAAATTCAAAGCAAAATCTAAATTCAACCCTACGTTTAGTAAAGGTTGCTATGTTGACACTTTTAACAAGTTGGTAGAGAAAGATCTTAAGAAAATAGAACAGAAACTAAAGAAAAAAGCCAGGTATATGAGAAATTTTTCTAAAGCGGAATTTTGTGTCCTAAAAAGTTTACAGGATAATCCAAATATAATTATCAAGCCTGAGGATAAGGGGGGAGGGTTAGTCATCATGGATACTTCAGAATACGAAAAGGAAGCCATGCAACAACTTCAGGATCCTAACACTTATTCAACCCTGAAAAGTGATCCCACCCTCATTATTTTGTCCAAATATAAAACTCTGATAGACAAATATTTCCACCTAGGAGCTTTAACTAAGATATCCATGACTTTTTGAACGTTACATCCCCTACAATACCGGTTATGTATTTGCTGCCAAAAATACATAAAAATGCTACTCATCCCCCTGGCAGACCGATTGTAGCAGGTATAGATTCAATTACCTCGCGATTATCTGAATATATAGATTCGGTCTTACAACCTCTTGTAATACAAAGTAGATCTTATCTGAAAGACACTGTGACCGCAATCAATAATTTTGAGGGTACAGAGTGTGATGTAGAGTCCTGTTTGTTGACAGTGGACGTCACATCTTTGTACACCATTATAGACCATACACATGGAGTAGAAAGTGTCAAACAAGCTTTAAATTCAAAACTTACAGTGTTCAATGAATTTATTATTGAAGGTCTTTTGTTTATCATAAAGAATAATTTTTTTTTTTTTTAAGGATAGGTTCTATATGCAGCAAATTGGCACTGCAATGGGGACCAAAGTGGCCCCAAGTTATGCTAATTTGTTCCTAACGGCATGGGAAAAATAAGTGATTTGGGACAATCAGAGATGACAACCCTATTTAATTAAATATTTCCGCTACATTGATGACATTGTATTCTTGTGGAGAGGTCCCCGAAATATCTTGGAGGATTTTTGTCTTTATTTAAATCTTAACCTGAAGAACATTGTTCTCACTTACAATGTCAGTCAATCGAGTATTATATTTTTGGCACTCGTTATGAGGATAGAAAATGGGTCCATTAAAGTTTCTAATTACATTAAACCCACTGACTCCAATTCCTATATCAGCACTGATAGCTGTCATCATAGGAATTGGATCAAGAACATTCCCAAAGGACAATTTATGCGTATCAGAAGAAATTGTACTGATAGAGCAGATTTTGTCCAACAGTCTAAAACTTTGAAGGAAATGTTCATGGTTAAAGGATACGCGGAAAGTGAACTAGATGCTGCCATTAAAGACGTCCTAGAACAGGATAGAAAATCTCTACTGGCACCTAGGATTGTGAGTAACAATAACAAAAATAACAACAATTATGGACTCTTTTGTTACACAATATACCACCCAACATAAACAATAGAGGCTGACATTAGAAAAAATTGTCATGTACTTACCGCAGATCCAATACTTAAACCTTTGATTCCAGTGGACCCTGTGTTTATTTACACCAAAGCAAAGAACTTGAGCGCATTTCTAACAAAAGTGCATATTGTCCTGCCCCACCTAATAAAGACATTACAAAATCTAAAGGTTTCTATATACATTATGTGCCGCACACATACGAAACAACAAACAAAAATGGTCTCTTTCAACTCCACCAAAAATTAGAGGGTTTTTATGATAAACCAGTTTATAACGTGCTATTTATTTAATGGAATGCACATGTGGTTTACAATTTGTGGGTAGGACTAGCCGTCCTTTGAAAACACGATGGGCAGGACACACAAATAATATTAAAAAAGGTTTTATGAAACATAATGTTTCTTCTCATTTTAAAGAAAAACATAATTGTTCTGCCTCATCTCTTTCAAAGGTCATAGGGATTGAAAAAATCACTCCAAAATGGAGGGAAATTCACTACCAAGATGCCCTTGCGAAAGCAGAAATGCAGTGGATACACACCTTGCAAACTCTGTCCCCAGATGGTCTTAATATTGATTTCGAAATCAAATGGTTTTTATAAAATTTAAATAAGAAAGATTTTTTAATACTTTATTTATTGTTGTATATT
>WWET01003625.1:24495-36052 GCA_011038615.1 Limnodynastes dumerilii
TATATATATCAATGTGTCATGTTGTCATGAGGAAATGTGACCCGAAGTCATCATAAATAGTGCAGTGATTTTCCTAGCTGTAGACACTGGTGTTTGGTCAAGAGAAAGGAAACCTCTCTACCTTAAACATGAACAATTCCCTTAACTCCGGATTGCATAGTTCACCTCTAACATATGCAGACTATAACTGGATACACACTTGTCCAATCGTCTTCAGATCAGACTCTGTTTACTCAATCCTACAGCAGGCCAAGTTCAAAAATACAGCAAATAATCCATGATTCATGATACACAATTATTAGGCCATGCTGAATGACGCCAGACTCAGGAGAAGATTTGGACAAAGCTGTCACGGGAGTGCCTGTTTTTTAAGCAGTTTTAAAACGGTATGACCGTGGGCCAGATTTACTAAGCTACGTGTTTGGAAAAGTGGAGATGTTGCCCATAGCAACCAATCAGATTCTAGCTCTCACTTTCCTATTACATACTAGAGAATGTCAGCTAGAATCTGATTGGTTGCTATGGGCAACATCTCAAATTTTCCAAATTTGCAGCTTAGTAAATCTAGCCTCATGACTGGATGTTACGAGCAATCATGTGACCACACATCCAATATTGTGCCACCAGGATATTCAGAGGACGGATTGGATGCATTGTAACTAGGATGAGACCTAGTCCTCTGAACCATTGAGAGCACAATTCCATGTGAACTGTCCTCCTTTCACTATTGTGCATATAAACAGTCGCTTACGCCGGCTGAAGGCTACCCTAACTTCAGCCGGTGTAAGTGACTGTTAATATGCTGGGACGGCGGCGTTGATACATTAACGCCGCACTCCCAGCCTCATTACCCTCCCCCCGCCTACCTGCAATAACTTCTGCGTAGTAACGCTGGGGGACTGGGTACTGGGTACTTTGAATAAATAGGACAATTTGCTATAAGTACCTGTTCCCAATAATAAAAATCAGAATGTAAATCATTTTGACACTGAGATCAGCTGTCGGCTGTGTAGAAATAGGGTCTTTCTAATCGGCAACTGTATCCCCTTGTATATTCCTCCAAAGCTATGGCTTGTGGATCTGATTCTTTTATATTAAGCTTGTCTTTCAGTCTCATGCTCGTTCCTTCCCTTATTTTTGTGCTCTCAGTCTCAATCAACTGCAGTAGCAGCAGTTACGGTGACCGAGCATTTTATAGCTGGTTCTGCTCAGTAACACGGCAACGGAAACGACACGGAAACGAGGGAGACATCCGGGCAGAATGAAAGTAATGACAGTAATCCTACATGAAAAAAAAACTTAAGGCCCAAATTTTCCATCCAAATTCAAAATAAGGGAAAATGACACCCATCTCTACATCCTGATCTTCGTCTCACAGTTCATTGGATACATTCTGTGTAGTCAAGGTTAAAGTTTCAGGGACAATTCTTAGATAAATGTGCTTCTAGTGAATCATTTTGGCTAAATAACAGATTTCAAATATGACAGCTATGTCCGAGTACATCATGGTTCATTTCAAACCCACATCTTCCTGGTCAAGCTCTCTAAATGATTCCACCGCTATTTGTATGTATTTTTCATTTTCATGCAAAGAATGGCATTATTTGTAATGGAAAATGAAAGTTTGCTGTGAGAATGGAAGGTTATCTGTTCGGCTTTCCATAGATATGGATGATAGAAGGTAACTGCAGCTATTCTGCTTAGCCTGGTGCCATTATGAAAAGCAATTTCCAAGGTTGATCAAATAAGTGACAAAGAAACATATTCTGAGATGAAATTGGACCCGGTATAAACTGTGCGGTATTACTGGGGGAAGATAATACCAGCAATGGCAAAAAAGCTCTAGTTATTTATTTATCTTTTTAAATCAATTGCGGTGTATTGGGATTATGGGTCATTTCCATGTTTATAAAGTTTTAAAGCAAAAAATACCATACATTATATTATTATAAATGGGTCGCCAAGGAAGGAGAAAGGGAGGGAGGGGAGAGAATGGATCACCGATCCAAGGCTACATCTTCATTGGCTGTCCCAAGAGAGGGAAAAACCACAGGGATAGAGGTTAGATCCAATTATTCCAAGGTGCTAAGATCAAGGCAGAACCGCACCTAACTCAATCATCCTGCCCCTGTTTTTAGGAACCTTATGGCTTCCTTAAGTAACCATGCGCATTTTCCTTCTTAAGAATCCCTCCCTCCCTCCTCCCCGGCTAATCTAAATCCCTCCCCCCCTCCCACTTCTACCTAAGTCCACCCCGAGGTGGCATTAGCAAGCCTCCTTCTAACTACTTTAAAGACCGCATGGAGTCAATCTACGTACCTAACTGGTACATAGATTACACAAATGATCTGGCTGTCCCAAGAGAGGGAAAAACCACTGAGATAGAGGTTAGATCCAATTATTCCAAGGTGCTAAGACCAAGGCAGAACCGCACCTAACTCAATCGTCCTGCCCCGTTTTTAGGAACCTTATGGCTTCCTTAAGTAACCATGCGTATTGTCCTTCTTAAGAATCCCTCCCTCCCTCCTCCCCGGCTAATCTAAATCCCTCCCCCCTCCCACTTCTACCTAAGTCCACCCCGAGGTGGCATTAGCAAGCCTCCTTCTAACTACTTTAAAGACCGCATGGAGTCAATCTACGTACCTAACTGGTACATAGATTACACAAATGATCTACTACAGCAGCACTTACTAGTTTACTGTTTAGAGTGGCTGGGCAAGTAAAGCGGGGCTGGTGCTATGGTTTCAGCACCTTCCTGCAGAGTGGAGGGGAGAGAAGAGGGGTACTTGGGGTGCTGCAGCACCTCATAAGCAAATTGCCAATTGCTGTTTAACCTCATGCTGACATGCTCACAGCTCATGATCAAGTCGGTGCCGCGGACCTCATCATGAGCTGCACTGCCATAGCCTGCCTGCCATACAGACACTCCACTTGCACTTATGGGTTTCTGCATGTAGAACACTACCTTTACATGGGTGTAGGGCGCCGCCTGGAATCGCCCTTTTTCGAAAAGGGCCGTTTTCTACCAGGCTACAGGGAAGTACCTGGGAAATCTGCCTTGCTGAGGAGAAGCAATTGATAATTCTCAGGACGAATGGTAAGTATCCCTTATCCTAATTGTTACCCTAACCCTCCCTTTCCATTACTCTAACCCAAGCCTCATCTCCTCACAACCTGACCCTAAGACTCCATTCCCCGCAGCCTGACCCTAAGACTCCATTCCCCGCAGCCTGACCCTAAGACTCCCCTCCCCGCAGCCGGACCTTAATACTCCCCTCCCCACAGCCTGACCCAAAGACTCCCCATAGATTCCTACTCAACTGTCTAGTTGGTGCAACAGGTCTGCAGCAGTGTCATGGGTCTGCAGGGGGGTTTGGAGCAAGCTTTTCCGAAATAATAAAGGGTAAGTTTGCTGATCGGTGTACTTACCCATTCATAAACAAAAATCATAATAGTGCTAATTTTGAAATAGAGACAGGCGAAAATTAGCTTTCACGGCATCGATTCTCACTGCCTTTTAGCCACCGACCCCATTTAAAATCGCCCCGTCCCGCCCTGCAGTCTGACCTGCCTCAATAAATATACTGCAGTCCTGTGCGAGGGGGCATATCCATTATACAAAGAGACACCTACAACACTCATATCATTTTTGTAATAGGGATATTCACTGTTTAATACAGTGGTTTCCAAACCTGTCCTCAAGGTTCCCCAACAGTACATGTTTTCCAGATCTCCTTGCTGGAAATTGCGTCATCAAGTCGCTCCCTGGCCCTAGCAACACTAGTATACTAGTGTTGCTATGCTGGTGGGCAGGACTTGAGGCCGTGGCTTCCATGAAACCACAGGCCTCAAGTCCCTTGCGGGAGACTCTCCCGGCTCTCCCGGGATACCGGAAGAACTGCCCGAATTTCGAGAGTCTCCAACCCTGCTGTATATGTAGTTTTTTGGTGTTTGTTTTTGTTTTTTATTACTGTAGAATATATAGTTGCCAACATTGCAGTATATTCAATAAACTGAAACTACTCTGGTATTGAAGCAAATGTGTTCTTCCTCCGCTATATGGAAATATATTCCCCAGGTCTGGTAGCCATGTAGGTCTTTTAGGTAAAAGCTTGCTGTCAGGACACATGAATGGACTGATCTATTTCCTGACTAAAGCAGCCTGTGGCTATTGACTGTGATCACTAACTACAATCACAAGCCAGGATATTGTCTTTGGCTGACTCTATTCATGCATTGCAGGCCCCTATAACACAGCCCATGGCTCTTCCACAGGATAAACACTGGGCCTGATGTGGAGATAGAAGTAAATTTTCTTCTAACACAAGCGCCTGGGGAGTGTGCCTGTGTCTGGCTGCATTCCCATATAGAACAAACATAACTTCAATTTACCATTTGATTTATAGCGTCAGGACATATATAGGCTGCAGGGGAGGGGAGGGGAGTGGCCAAGATATCATTTCATTTTCCCACAGAGCTGCCACCAGAAATGGGCCTCCTGGCACTCTACGGACCTGCACAGGGAAGTCCTCTTATAAGAAGTCCTCCCTACGTGTTGGGCCGCTGATGTGCAGTCTGATACAGCTCTCCAGTAGCAGGGACCAGAGGTAGGAGACCGCTGACAGTGACCCGTTTCTTACCACTGACACCTGCAGCTGGAAAGCGGAGGTGAGTATCAGCAGGCCCCACTCTCTCTCTCTGGCGGCCCTGTTTCCCCACCTAGGGTTGGACCCAGTGGCAAACGCAGGATTTTGAAAGGGGGGTTTCCAATGCGTGTAATACATGTGAGGTATACGCGGCTTATTTGCCCGAAAACGCAGCGAGGTGAGTATCAGCAGGCCCCACTCTCTCTCTGGCGGCCCTGTTTCCCCACCTAGGGTTGGGCCCAGAATTAATCATGAACAGTAAAAGGAGTTGTGCACTGGAGAGCATCTGTCTGATGCAGAATTCTGTGCAGACTTTAGTATCTGTATGGAGGATTCACTATGCATACAAGCAACACATGGTGGTGGGGGTGGGGGGCACAAGCATAGGCATATCTATAATGGGTGCAGGGTGTACAGTGCACACGGGACCCTCAGAACAGGGGGACCTATTAGGCCCCATCCCTTTTTGAGGTTTGTGAATCGGGACAGTCCTGTCTCAGGTAAGGGGGAGAAACCATGTACAAATCCAGCACAAGGGCCCTCTCACTTCTTAAAACACCCCACAGCACAAGTATTCTCCTCTGCACAGAATATAGAATACCAAGGTCTGTACAGAGGAGAGACCAGACGGAGACCAGAGAGGACATCACTGCAGAACGCCTCTTTACACACAGAACGCCTCTTTACACGCAGAACACCTCTTTATATGCAGAACGCCTCTTTACACGCAGAACGCCTCTTTACACGCAGAACGCCTCTTTATATGCAGAACACCTCTTTACACGCAGAACGCCTCTCTACACGCAGAACGCCTCTTTATATGCAGAACACCTCTTTACGCGCAGAATGCCTCTTTATATGCAGAACGCCTCTTTACACGCAGAACGCCTCTCTACACGCAGAACGCCTCTTTACACGCAGAACGCCTCTTTACACGCTCACCACCAAGACACACCTATTGTGAGCAGAATATACTCCACACTATTTTTATCTCCATTGATAATGCGCTAGATGCATCTGCCATATGTTTGTCACTCCCTCTAACTAGTGCTATTGCTGCTATCATTGCATCTACTGCTGCCCGTTTGAATACCGTTGGATCCTGTCTATTATATACCCCACCACACTCTGTCAGACAATATAGAGCTCTAAAATTATACCAGAACTGTTACCACTTCAACCTGAACTGTTTCCGTCACTAATCCAGGATCATCCAGACCTGTATCAGACTATATAAGAATACTTGCCCCATCCTATAAACCGTGTGCATCAGCCTTATTACCCACTAACATACACTTGCACTGGAGTGCGGATCATTTCCTAAATCTTGTAATTTTGTTTAATATTTGTGTGTCGGGGATAACAAGGGATCAGTGCAATCCCACTGCAAGCATTCCCTTTTCTGCCCCACGGGACCCTTGCGAGCGCTACTATACTCTCTATAGATTCTCTCACTATCAACGTCCATACGATCGTAGCCACAGAGCTGTGAACCTTTACACGTTCGTCTAGATCCGGTCCCCAGTTCTCACGATCATGTGGTGGTCTAGCAATTTTTAAGATACAAAGTTTTGTCCTTGTCCCTGTCTTCTCTCATCTACATATACCCATAGAGAAGATCTCCGCTGCTTGTTTCACATCTTTGCTGTCCCAGAAAATGTGGGACCCAGGACACGGCTGCGGGCCCCGCTCTTATGTGACGTCAACATTGTGCCGCTGCACAGGGAAGAACTATTCAGTCAGTAGGGCCGGCTGTGTCCCCCTGATGGTGGCCCTGTGCACAACAATGGGACAGAGGGATTTGGTGAATCTGACCCAGCAGCAGAATATTTCTGTGGCTTTAATAAATGCTGCAAAGAAAGGAGAGGGGATAATCCTTCTGTCCTTTCTAAACAGAAAGCAGGTGGAGCGAGTGCAGCATCTTCACCTGCTATGTGTCAGACTATCATTATAGCACTGGGCTGTTACACCATAGGTCAGTGCTACACTCCCAATTACTGGCCTGGAGGAGCAACAGCTTCAGTCATACACTGCAGGAGAAATAAAAACACTACAGGCTGCAACCAATGAGTCATGGATGGCATTGTGGAGTTACTACACAGGGTACGCACCACGTGGGCAGCATGGTGGCTTAGGGCCCGATCCAGACCTTCGCTTGTGTGCATAGCGTATTAATGTCGGTGTACCTACGATGCACGGCAATAGGCGCTCCCCTTGCTCGTACTTAGTTTTGCTTTCGGCAAACCCTGCCCTAACTTTTCTGTCCGTAACCGCAGGTATCCGTATGGTCAATGCGAAGTTACGACGCTTAGCACACCCATACTGTACGATTTAAATGCCTCACCCCCGCCCTTGGAGTGTAGTTATGGATTTCGTAAGGCAGGCACGCCCCCTCCAGCATTAATACGAAGCTAACACACCCACGGCTCATACGTTCAGAATTTCTCAGCGTAAAATCTGTCCTGCGCATGTGCAGTTAGTACAAAAAGCCGTTTTTACGCTTACAATCGGCGTGAAAACGCACACGAGCGTAGGTCTGGATCAGGCCTTTAGTGAGTAGCACTTGTGCGTCTCATAGCAGCAGCGCTGAGATCATGAGTTCCATTCCTGGACTAGGCCTTATCTGTGTGGAGTTTGTATTTTCTCCCCGTGTCTGTGTGGGTTTCCTCCCACACACCAAAAACATGCTGGTAGATTAATTGGCTGCTGAGTAAATTAACCCTAGTCTGAGTGTGTAAATTTGTATGAATGTGTCAGAGACCTTAGTATGTAGATCACTGTGGGTCAGGAACTAATAAAAATAACTCCTCAGCTGAGTTCATTCATTAAAACCAGGTGAGTGTCAGTTGAAAGGTCAGGAATGGAGTATTATCTAACTAATTGATGGTGGAGGGTCAGTAATAAATTGTTGTTATATGTCTTTTGGTAGAGAAAAATTTTTTTTTCCTAATTATACTGCAATAGAAATATTTTATTATTATATTTTAAATATAATATTATCCCAAGAATTCAGATGTGACATTTTTCCCATGATGTGATTGGTATAAATAGATAGATGTGTGCACTGTGACATCACATACAGCTGTCTCCCTGTGACCTCACAACAGCATTCTGTACAGTGGTCACATATGGTCCCACCCTGTCAGACGGTGGCAGGTGACTGCTGCTCAGTGCTGAGTAATCAGTGGCTGTAATTAGTTGGACTGGACTCAGGCTCAGATAATAGAGCAGACAGCCAGCTGCCAGTCACAGATTTTTTTTCTTTTACTGCTGTAGGGGGATGGAAGACCTTTATCTGTAACATACCATGCCTTTTAGTAGTCAATGAGGCTTGGTAAACCTAATAAGCATTGCAATATTACATTGTTACTCGTGTTGGTTCTTTTATGCTGTAACACATTACACATATTAGATCACATGATGCCAGTGTCACAAGACTTAGAACTATTTTTGTCACACATATTTTTATGTGGACTTGAGCTAAAGTGTGTGGGTGTTGTCTGGAGAGGGTCAGCATATGAGGGGGACACGCACACGTTTGGTGTGGGTTTTGCTGTGGCTGTGAGTTGCCTCGCACAGGCAGCAGTAATGTCAGCATTCGGGACAGTAGCAGGATGTGGGAGTCTCTGTAAAGAATCTTGTTTCTCGAATCTGATATGTTGTTTTTCACCGACTACAACAAAGATGACATGAAATAAATTCTCTTTGCCCGCAAAAATGTGTGGGGACAACTGAATGCTAAGCTCTGAATGAATAATAGCTGGCAGTAGTAGGAGGCCTTGTGGTCTATTTACATAGGATATCGGGGCAGATCCAGACCCATGCACACATTACGTGTATGTGAGGGTCCGTAAGTACAATTGCGTAGTGGGGAGTTCACCCCCCTGCACTCCCCGCTCTCGGTAGTAAATCTGGACACTTACGTGTCCAGATTCCTACTTTAAGACGTAGTTGTAACGGGTCTTCCCCTGCCCCGTCGCCTTCGTTTAAATCGTTATCCTATATGGTGGGGATTCAGCCATCGTAATGGAAGGCTCTGCCCCTTCCCTGTAAGTACTTTCGTACGTATGATAGCACTTACGCTAAGTGAAAATCTGCCGCGCATGTGCAGATGTTCTCTGACAGTCAATTTACGCAAATGGATTGTATAAATTCACTGACGTACGTTGGTCTGGATCTACCCCATTGTTTTTAAATGAACGAAGCTGATCGCAGCAAGCCTGGCAGCTTAAATTTACTAGATGTGACGGGGGGAAGGATGGAGGATAGTGTTGGTATTAAGGGTGTCACAGGTCTCAGGATAGGAGGGTGAACTGGCTGTGTTGCACATGTGATAATGGTGCAGATATTCAGCACTTGCACAGAGAAGCTGCACGGTCTGCACAGGGCACTCTTTCTCTGTACTGGGCGCCCTCTCTGCACTTGTGTGGATCAGCCACAATTCATGCATACATATTATATAGTAACCAGGCTTTTTCAAACAGATTGTCAGTTACCAGCTGCCTGCTCTGTTCAACTATTAGGATTGTAGGGGAAGTAAGAAACAGCAGGGGCTTTGAGAGGGAGGGGCACTTGTGTATGCCAGGGGAACCTGCACTGGCTTTTATATTTTTAGCCGTGGGATGGAGGGGGCTATCTGTAAAGGCAGTTTCGACCTGTTAGTCACTGCAATGTAAGAAACCGGAGTAGGCCACATTGACAAATACTGTGGGAGTAACTTACTCTCATGAGTGTGTGTCATGTGACCTGCACTGTATGCAGTGCTGGGGGCCTTGTCCTGCTTCTCTGTGATAGACTGATGAGCAGAGTCTAAGGTAAGCTTTGTTTTGATTCTTTCCGTAGGATATGCAAACACATTTATTGCTCTAACAGAAATATGTTTATATATAGCCTAGTTCTCTCTATATGTATATATTTATAAATGTGACTTTCTATCTGCAAATTATATATATATATATATATATGGAAGTTGCTAAGATCAGTTTATAGGTAAATGCATACAGGTGCATATATAAAAGTTTCAGGGAGTGTACTCTCCGTCTACTTGTGTTTCTAATTAAAAGGCAATCAGCGAGCAGACATTTTAGTTTCTCCACTCTAAACAAGCACTAGATCCTATGGACGATGTCTTCCCTTTATGAAGTCTCAGCCTTTTTGCTGTGCCAAACAGTTAAAAATAAAAAGCATAGAGAAAAGCAAGCGCTTCATAGTGCTGATACCGGAGTTTCTTTATTACTAAAAAGGAAAATAATTGGCAAGCTCATAAAACAATATCTGAGATGCAAGAATCTTAAAAACAATATATCAATACAGACCGTCGAAGACTTTAAATGGTACAAGGTCTTATTATTGTCCTGCCCAGATTGAAAATAGTGGTGCTGATAGAAGTGGAAGTTTATCCCAAGTCAGTTCTGAAATAGTACTCAGAGTAGGCTTTGACACTGTTAGCACCTTCTCTATGCATTTCGTCACTCAATGGACTTCGTCAGGGGGTAGGGTAGGGAACGCGTAGGGAAGGAGTTAACAGTGTCGAGGCATACTTGCATCTCTGATATTGTTTTATGAACTTAGCAATTGTTTTTGTTTTTATTAATAAAGAAACTTCGGTGTCAGCACTATTAAGCCTTTTCTCTATGCTTTATATGTATATATTCCAGCTTGCTAAAAATGATAATATTCTTCTGCCAATGGTGTACGTGGCAATGCAGGGTTTTTTTCTATAGGGGATGGCTTTGCACAGACATAACCTCAATAGTTTGAACACACCCTCTTCGATGGCACAGATGTGCTAGATTTTTAGGAGTCTCCTGGACATTTTGGGTGAGTTGGTAACCATGTCTTGGTTTTGTCACCCCCTCCTGGGGCCTCCTCACTTTATGCATCCTAGCTTTGGTCCCAGATCACATGATTCTTCTACAATAAGCAGAACTGTCATTTCACATGATGCCAGAAACAGTAGTGCACCCTATTCCATGATGCTCCTCTGAAATACTGGTGGTGGTGGTGAGGTAAGTTTCCCCCTTGCCTTCTGCCTCCCTGTTCTCACATCCAGGGGTGGAAAGTGACAGACGCATAGCCCCCCTTCAATTTATACTCAATGCTGCTTCCATACTTATCTTCCTCTTATGTCGCTCTACCTGGGCCTCTTCTTTATGTCAAAGCCCCCACTGATTTCCTGTCTGCTTCAGACCTTTCTTTAAACTCCTTACCCTCACCTTTAAGGCCATCTCCTCATTCACTGCTCCCTACCTCTCTTCCCTCATCACCATGCACACCCCTTTCTGCACTCTCCGATCTGCTACCTACCGCTGTCTGACTTCCCTACTGATTCTCACATCTCATGAGCGTGTTCAGGACTTCTCCTATGCTGCACCTCTGCACTGGAATGACTTCCCTTCTTCAGTCAGTCCCCATTTGGTGGTTCCGTCCCAAACTCTCACTGCGCTCTATCCCCTCCTCCCTAATCTGCCAAGCTTGACACCTCGCATTTTTGCCTTGCTGTCTGTGCTTGCTTCACTTTATTGTATTTTTGTGATATTTTTATATTTATATTGTATTTTATTATGTACTATGCTATCCATCATTATCCTGTTTATCTGTACTTTGTTTTGTTGTTGTATTTTGTATGGTGCTGCAGACACATTGTGGCACCTTATAAATAAACAATAATAATAATAATAATAATAATAATAATAATAATAATAATAATAATAATAATAATAATAATAATAATAATAATAATAATAATAATAATAATAATAATAATAATAATAATAATAATAATAATAATAATAATAATAATAATAATAATAATAATAATAATAATAATAATAATAATAATAATAATAATAATAATAATAATAATAATAATAATAATAATAATAATAATAATAATAATAATAATAATAATA
>WWET01003625.1:61122-74243 GCA_011038615.1 Limnodynastes dumerilii
GCCGGCTGAAGTTAGGGTAGCCTTCAGCCGGCGTAAGGAAGGGGCCATACGCCCGCACAGGGGGGAGTGTCATGGTAAGTAAACGCCGATACGCTGTGCTTTAGTAAGCACAGCGCATCGGCGTAGGTCTGGATCAGGCCCTTAGTCTCTTTGCCTGACTGAATTGCCCCAATCTGTAATGGTGGCACTGAAGTAGTATGAATGCTGCATATGACAATCTTATATATAAAGAAAGTGTTGCTATTTAAAAATTTTTACTTAAACATGCATAACTTAACAACTTTCAGTTAATCTGCAGACATGTTATACTTCTAACACTTAAAAAGTTTTTCAAATACAACTCAGTTTTGATAAAAGACCTTTTGAGCAGATAATAAATCCTTTATTAGATCAAGGAATTGAAATATAGTTTGAAGATCAGTGCCCTATTGTGGGTGGTGGGACTAACAACTATTTGGTTACCAGGCATAATATTGACATATTAGATCTGCACATTAGCTAACCGAAGTGTCCAATCATTGGTTAAGGTGTAAGTCTGTCTCAACATTCTTATGAATCTTATTGAACTTATTAGTAATATGAAAAACAATTAAATATTGAAAGTCTGTTTGATTTGTGATACACATTAAACAATTTAATATTCTATATTTGTTAAGTATTGGGCTAAGAATCACATTATTTTTTTAATTGTTTACCGGTGGAAATACTGTTGGAAAAATTCCTGTTTTTAATATTTTGCAGTAGAAATCATGATATTTTTAAATTAAAAATGAAAATGAATAAAGTAGAATTTTTTTAAACAATAAATGGATAAATAATTAAGACCCAGAGTGCCAATTAGAGGATTTTCTTTTACACACGCAGTCCCGGCAGGGTCTGTTAGTGTATCAACTTAACTAGTGTCTACATGTACTCCTCTGTGCACCTCTCCAGATTGGGGGAAGTGGTCTGAAGAATTAATCAACACTTTGTCTTTGCAAAAGCTAACACCATGTCAGGGGATGGTGTAAATAAAATGACCATTTTTGTTTAATAAACACTGATCGACATATTAGAATTTTTTTTCTTAAAAACTGTGCATATGATAATGATTAAAATACTTGTCCTAACAAAAAGCTAGCAGAGGCTGTACAAGCCGCAGCCTCTTACCAATGGCTCTGATTGTGGGGGTGACATGTCTGTGCAAGTGGTGTACATCCACGCAACTCTGGATAGGATGTACACTGCTTGCACATTACGGTGGATCAGCTGCCAGAATTCATGTCTTAATTCCTTTTGTTCCAAGATTGTAAATGTGTTATTTAAATAAATATTAAATGATTATTATATGATTAGGATTTATTAATGCCTGTTCTGCATGAGTTTAAATAGGTCTCAAATAATTTAATCAGAATAATTGAGGAAATTAACCATATAAGTAATAATTTATGCTCAGTATGAATAAAACAAACTTTAACAGTACCGGATTTATTTATAAGTCATGACGTCGGTTGTGTATATTAGAATAAGTTCCCAAGTCTAGTGATTGCTGTTGTCAGCAGTTGTGTCTCATAAACTAATTTAGTAATGAGTTTTATTTATAAAATGCATAGTCGGTGAGGCATGTTTTTAATCATGCTGCCCTTTCTGGCCATTGACATATTTCCAGGACTAGTACATGGGCACCGCCATTATGGGATCATCACATGACCTAAAGCCAGCCAGTCAGATCCTGTCTGCAGTGGTAAAATGATAGCAATCACCAATCCCTGGCTAGGGTGCACTATTTAAGTCCAGAGCACTGTGCAAACAGTGCCAGAACAACTTGTCTATTCAAGGTGCATGGTCAAGATTGCCTAGTCCAGTTCCAGCCTTGGTCCAGTCCAGGTTGAGTTAAGCTTGTCTCGTCCAGTTCCAGTGCTGGTTCTGTCCAAGTTAAGTCAAGCTTGTCCAGTCCAGTTCCAGTTCTAGTCCAGTCCAAGTTAAGTCAAGCTTGTCCAGTCCTGTTCTAGTCGTGGTCCAGTCCATGTGAAGTCAAGCCAAGTCTGTCCAGTCCTGGTCCAGTCCAGTTCAAGTGCAGCCTGTTCCAGTCCAGTCCATTCCTATTTACTACAATATAGCTCATGAGCAGACCCTATATAAGGCCCTCCAGCTTCCGCTACTCTGCTGAGCCTTTACTACGCTCCCGGGAGCCCAGAATGGGTCTCCAATCCTGTCAATCCGTGATAACATAATAAAGGTTGTTTACCTATATAATTCATGCGTACGCATATGTCATCATTTTATATAAATATACTTACTTTGGTCAAAAACCTTCTAAACATTTCTTTTTTTTATTGCAAAAACAGTATAAGTATTTGTAAGTAAACATACATTTGTAAAAAATAGTTTTATGTTTTTAAAGCAATTTAGAAAAATTCACAAAGTTTCTAACACATTGGTCCAGATTTACTGAGCTATGGGTTTTGAAAGAGTGGAGATTTTGCCCATAACAACCGATCAGATTCTAGCTGACATTCTCTAGAATGCAATAGTTAAATAAAATCTAGAATCTGATTGGTTGCTATGGGCAAACTCTCCACTCTTTCAAAACCCACAGCTTAGTAAATCTGTACCATTATGTAAAATATGTAATATCTCTTGTAAGTACCTTATTAGGTCTTTCAAGGCATTTTTAAAGCAATAATAAATGTCTTCTGACTGTGTGTTATCCGATGGCAACAGTACATTGTAATGGAAGACCAGAAGAAGATGTCTGACTTCTCCCAGATGTGACAGTATATGAAAGATACTCACCAACAACATTGCTTTCCACATCCATCACTGTGTTGTGAGTATTGCTAAGGCTGGAGATGACCGGCACTATTCCAACAACGATACAGCAACTATCTGAATGGCGGTTGTATCGGTGTAGGTCGCTGCTTCGAATGGCCTTTTTCGAAAGGGTTGTTTATTACCAGGCTACATCAAAGTGCAACTCCAGGAGTCACAGCACCGCCATTTTCTAAAATGTCCGCCATTCATTCAGCTGCTGTATGATGGTCTGTTGCAAAAGAGACCATTGTACCCCCAAACCGGATGTGAGATGCATTTCAGATGTGAACACATATGGATAAGGTGATACTCAGCCATTCATTTTCACAGGACCCGCCACTGACAGCTCTAGAGAGGTGAGCAACCTTTCTGAGGACTTTGGGCCTGATGCAGACCTACGGCGAGCGTATGCGTAAGATCGGCTGTTTAGCTGATCTGCGCATGCGCCAGGCAGATGTTGCCCAACGTAGTTAGGGATTTTCTTAAGTCTGGATATGTCGTCCCTAACTGCAGCATAGTTACGGATGAGGGGGCGTTCCTAGGTTACAGATGGCGTAACTACACTTCAGTTAGGGAAGGTAGGCGGGGGAGGCAGTGAAATGAGGCAGGAGGGCAGGGATTGTAATTTACGCTCCGGTCCCAGCGTAATTACACTTTGTTACGCCAGCTGAAGTTAGGGCAGCCTTAAGCCGGCATAACAGTGTGTAACTACGCCAGGACATAGATGACATAGAAGTGCATAGATGTTACACAGCGCAACATCATAATTCTGGACCATGTAGTGTTAGGGGGTAGGGTTAGGCTCTTAGGAAGGGAGGGTTAGGGCCATAGAAGGGGAGGGTTAGGGTCAGGCTGTGGTGAAGGGAGGGTTAGAGTAATATATAGGGAAGGTTAGGGTTAGAATTAGGGAAAGGGTTGGGGTAGTGTTTTACACTTACCTATCGGAGCACTATGTTCCGTGCTCTGGGGATTGATTGCTATACCTCATCGAGATAGGGCAATTCTTAGCGTGGACCCACACCTGTTTTTTTTTACCTGTCCTGATGGAGGTCAGTGATTGACATCCTCCTCTTAAGCAGCCTATCACAGTTACCATAATATACCGCAATACAGTGCATTGCAGCAGGAGTTCTGATAATGAAGTTTGTGTGTGGGGGCTCGGGAATGTGCTTTGCCTGTCCATTTTCTAAAAGATCATCGTACGGAATCTGAATGTAGATTGGAGGCTCAGTCACCATTGTAGAAATCAGTGTGACTGCGGTTCCTTGAGACGCAGGGCCGGATTCAGAGCTCCGGCCGCGATGCACTTACACGCGTATGTTTCTTCCGTACGTATGTATCTTACTAACCGCACCCTCAAAAGCCCATTTAAATGCCTCCCCCCACCCACTTTCACGTAACTTTGAACGTACGGAAAAAAAACACGCCCCTCCGTACATATGTCCCTAAGTGCGATTCACAAGTCCGTGCCTAAAGTACTATGTGTGTATATACTACGTAATTTGCATGGAAAATTTACTACACATGTGCAGTTAATCCGCTCCAAAAAATGCGTACACAATCCCACGCAAAAACGTATCTGTGAATATGTTACTACTAATGAATATCCATGGAACAAGTTATTCGGAACATATATATGTCCCATAAACGCAAGGTGAGGTGGATGAAGACCAAATACATTTTGCTGTATCCTAGGAAACCCCCGCTGTCGGTGGAGACACATGTAAAGGGTAGTTTGCAGATCTGGAGTGACACTGAATCTATGCAGGTTCCTTGTGAAGCAGGACTCTAACAGCAAAGGACAAATAGTCCAACCAGCTCAACGGGGGCCATCCGGAGATAGGTTTTGGATGTACCGCAATTGCTGTTTCCACAGTTGAAGTAAATGTTGGCAAGGCTTTTTATTGTAGTGTGGATGTGGTTCTTCTGACGTATTTTGTTGTGCACTCAAGACTTTTTCAAAGCAGAGTGTGGTCTGCTTATGTCTGATCAGCTGTGCATCCGGATATAACCCCAAACATCCAAGCCCCGCAGCCTAACCCTAACCCTCCATGCCCCACAGCCTAACCCTTCATGCTCCACAGCCTATCCCTAACTCTCCATGCCTGGCAGCCCAACCCAAACCTTCCATGCTCCATAGCCTAACCCTAACCCTTAGCCCACCGCAGCTGCTGCAAATAACCCTAACCTATTACCTGCCATTACTGCCACAGCCTGTAGATATTGTGAATGGAGAAATAGGTTCCTGATCCCAAAAACACTTTTCTATTTTTAGTTATTTTTGAACAACGATTCAGCACCTACTCAGCTGGCGGCTGTATCATTTTCAAAATAGGGTCGACCGGACTGGCAACTGCATCACGGGCTGTGGCATCTGCCTTGGTCACCTTGGGCTGGATCCAGACTTAAGTAAGTGCTTGATATGAGTTACTCATGGGCTAAACCATGTTGATTGCAGGGGGAGTCCAGTTATTTGTATACTTTGCATGCAGGGCTATATCTTTGAATTGCTTACTGCACACAGATACTGACCAGCTTTACTATCACACTGTTATTTAGACTTGGGATAGGAAACATTACCTCTCAACTCTAATACTGTTTGCAACAGATGAAATATGACTCCCCTGCAATCACCATGGTTTAGCCCAGGAGTAACTAAGTTCAAGCACTTACTCAAGTCTGGATCCAGCCCCCTGTGGTTAATCCAGTCCTGTACACAATTAACATTGCTGTAACACAAAAAGTAATACTCCAGGACATTCAGATGACTAAACCTTTGTTTAAACTGTGATCAAAGAGGAGCAGAGATATTTATATAATTAGTTCTGCAGAGCGCTCTCCTACTTTTAAATAAGCGAATTGGAGATGAGGTCTTAAAAGACCGCATGTACGTAAAATATTTACTACGCATGCGCATTAGCGTAGCACTTAGAGATCGGCACGTGACTTACCAAAACACATAGTTGTGAATCTGGTCCGTTATCTAATGGAAAAAAATCTAAAAAAGTCTATTTATTTCCTCTCATCTATTTTTAAGTGTAAAACACTTTCTTTTCATGTCTCCAGACTCTGCACAGCTCTCCCCTCTCTGTACTACTTTCAGCTCATTTAATACTTTATCAATGCAGTCTCTTTATATATGTGATTTCTAAGCTTCCCAACTGTCACTCATTCCTAGCACACATTCCCATACTCATGATGTGGATCAGTGCACAGAAATGACGACGCCTTCCACAGGATTGTCTGTCAGAGGAAATGTCTGTTATTTTCTAGTGTTTACAGTAGAATGAATTCCACCTAGTAAATCTCTGAAAATAAGTTGGGAATGGAATCAGTGCTGGACTGGGGCGTGAAGGGCTCACTGGGAGAATATTGTGATGAAGATAGTCAAAAGGTGTGGCCAGAGGATAGTTGTAACTTTAACTTGCAAATATGCTGTGTATCATCAGCTGCACCTACAGACTGCTTCAACAGCTCAGTGTTACGACTACATATTATACTATTCATTTTCAGTTTCACCCATATAATTACAGCACATATCCTACTGACATATATACAACAAAGACAGCAAATTAGTGACCACCATACTATAAAGACTACTTATGGTAACATTACAAACTAGATCCATTTACCACCATACAATATAGACTGGATCCTGATTACCACCCTACAGTACAGACTACAATCTAGTTATCACCATACAATACAGACTGCATCTTAGTTATCATCATACAATACAGACTTCATACTAGTTATCGCCATACAATGCAGACTTTCCTGCCCCTGTATCCAGCCATCCCCTCCTGCCCATGTATGCCCCCAGCAATTCTTTCCTGCCCCTGTACACCTCTTATATATCTTTCCTGCCCCTCTATGAATCCTGCCATCATTTTCTGCCCCTGTATGCATCCATCAATCTTGTATGCCCCGAATGCCTCCAGCCATTCTGTGTGCCCCTGTATGTGTCCAGCTGTCCATTCTCTTGTGTCTTTTCTCTTACTATTATTTACTAACCTTTGTTGTCTTCTGTATCTTTTCACTCCGTTCTCCACAGGATCATCTCTGCTGAGTGGATGATGCTAATGTGACCATAGTTCATATAGTTCATAATGTGGCTTTTGTTTTTATTTAGCCCAAACACACAGGTATTTGCTCTGTAAATATACAAATGAATAGATTAATCCACTGGTATTGGTTAAACTGTTATTCCACTTCACCAGCATAGGCAACCTGTGGCACTCTGGGTGGTGTGAAACCATATACCCCATAATGCTTTGCTAGGTGTCAGTTAGGCCTATGCTGTTGGAGCATGGTTTGTGAGTTCCTATGCCTGCACTACACCCTTATCCTAACAGTAAATCATTTCAAAACCCTGAATTTATAATCTTCCTATCTGTGGTTATCTTCAAGTTCAGGGCATCTCCAAGTCCGCAGTCCAATGGGAACATGGGTCCAAGGAGCGCGATGAAGAAGAATCAACAGGGGTGAAAAATGGAGATGGTTTAAAAGACAAGCGTGGGAATTGCTATTACTTTCAGGCTGTATTAAGTAATCACATCCAAATGCCAAGATCTATTTATCATGGAAGACTTTCTAAGCATGTGATGATCATAGTGTTTGACCTCTCCAACGTTTCCTACATTTATAAATGTACAAAAGGAATGATTTGTCCAAATCTTCAGATAAGATTACAAAACGTTTCTTGTATCTTTAACTGAAGGATTATGCTGTACATTAGACTGCAAAACATCTATTGAAGCATGAAATGCTAGCACGATGGTCTGTATTAGGCTGTGGAGTGTCAGATCCCTGGACATAGACTTACCCTGAGGCTGGTGCAAATGTTTTGATGTAAGCTGCGTGTACTAATGTCTGTGTTCTGGTCTGGATTGCCTGCGATTTCATGTGACTATGCGCCTCCACCCATTCCCTCCCACAAAAAGCCTTTCACAGAGTAAGTGGTCGCAGTGGCAGTTTTGTTTGAATCCGGAACGTCCACAATTACAAGCACATGAGATTTTCAGTCATTAGGGACCACAGACCGGATCCACACCCCCACACGTGGGTCTGTACATGCGGGGGTCTGTCTGCAGGAGACACGGGAGTGAGCGCCTACTGTCACTCCCCTGTGTAACTTACTCCGCCACAAGGCCGGATCAGCAGCCCTTGCCACCACTCATATGTAAGTAATGACACCCACACTGTGCTAGTAACATGATTCCCCTGCCCACCTTAGTGGGCGGAGGGGAAGCCCATCCCCTTTGATCCTAAAAGCCATCTAAGTTCCGTATGGTGGTTGTTATGTTAGTTAAAACTAGCGTCACATCTGAAGGGAGACTGCGCCCTCCAGTCCATTCAGCCCTCTTACACACCTTGGGCCGGATCCAGACCTATGTTCCATTTATGTTTCAATGCGTAGCGTGTTTACACTAGCGTAATTACTCTGCACTCCCCTAGGCGTTCCCCTCGCCCGTACGCACTTTTGCCTTTTTTACGCTTTCCAAACCCTACCTTAACTTTACACAGCGTAACTCCTGTCGGCTGTAATGGCTGCACGTAATTACGCGCCTAAACACGCCCATACTGTCCGATTTAAATGCCTCCCCCCGCCTCCAAACAAGTGTCATATGGCTGGCACGCTCCTTCATCCATAGTTACGCTGTTGATACTAGGATGGTACGTTCAGAGTTACGTGCCGTAACATCAGCCGCGCGCATGCGCAGTACATACAAAACAGCGTTTTTACGTCTCCAGCTAGTGTAAATATACGCTAGCGGACGTAGCTCTGGATCTGGCCCCTTGTGTGCTTAAGTGGGCAATCGTTCCCATCTCTGGATCTGGCCCCATATTATCATTGCCCAATTATTAAAGGTTTCTCCACTCCACCATGTGCGATCCTAACAGAGCCGGGCATTGGGAGCCATCTTGTTGTGGTCCATACCATACAATAAACACAATCAGCTAATTGATGTATAGCATTTGGCCAACTTAAGACCCCAGTAATAAGACCAATATGTAAATGCTTCATTAAACATACCACAGTGATCCCTAATTCTCTCCACCCCAGTACATTCATGCTAAACCCAGCTACTGAGTCACCAAGCAGAATGTCCCACTTTTTGAAGTAATTCACAATGCTTCCCTCTGACAGATGGTGTTTGTCACTTTGATATTAATTTCCATCTGTTTATAAACAACTTCCAGTTTAGCATATTGCATTGCACGTGTCCCCATTTCAAGCTCTTTTGGCACACTTGGCACTTGACAAACCTGAAATGTGAGTCACGTTGAAGAACAACTTGTACCACGGCTGGTTGGTATTTCCTTATCATTTGTCTGCTGCAGACTAACAGTTCGGTTTATGATATCTGGACTGTGCATCATCTGTCTATCTGTGTTTAGATTTGTGCTGGGTAAATATTACATCTATCCTAGAAAAATAAAAGATTGCATTTCCCAGTCACATTACATTAAAATGAGTAATAAGTGCAGGAGGCAGGATAATGTTACTAAGATATTACATTGAAACATTGCTGTGATGGTGCAGTATGCAGCCAACCTACACATATCAGTGTTTTTTATGCAGATATTCAATTACAAAATAAAAGGATGAGCCCATAATCGTAATGCTCAGACAACTCATTTTGCATATACCAACTGCACCTCTTGACAAACCTCTATCTCTAGGGACCTATCAAACAATTAACGCTAAAAAGAAGTGATAGTTACTGATCTTCACTGGGCTATGATCCAAGTTAACAGAGTGAATCACCTTTACCAGTGTTTTATTGCACTAATATCATGGTTTTTTTCTATTCTATTGATAAAGTACTGATGGGCATAATTACCCATTCATTTTTCAGAAGCTGTTGAAACTGTCGCATCATTAGCCACCGGACTCATCACAGACCCAAATGGAGAGGTGAGGCTTCTTCAGGGTTAGGCTCTAGAGAAGGGAGGGTTAGGGTCAGGAAAGTGGAGGGTTAGAGTAATGGAAGGGGAGGGTTAGGGTCAGCTTGTGGGTAGGGGAGTTTTTAGGGTTAGGCATTGGAAGGGGAGTCTTAGGGCTGGGCTGTGGGCAGGGGCATTTTAAGAAGTGAGAGGGCCCTTGTGCAGTTTTTGTACACAGGCCCTTCCCATCCCTCAAGGCTGCAAGTCCCTATAGTAGCCAATGCACCATGGCACCCGCTGCCATTCTAACACACTGTACAAAACCAACCCCTGTAATATGCAATACAGATGGCACATCCTTGACCGTAATACACAATACAGAGACACACCAGTGCCCATAATTCACAATACAGAGACACACCAGTGACCATAATACACAATACAGAGACACACCAGTGACCATAATACACAATACAGAGAACACACCAGTGATCATAATACACAATACAGAGAACACACCAGTGCCCATAATACACAATACAGAGACACACCAGTGACCATAATACACAATACAGAGAACACACCAGTGACCATAATACACAATACAGAGAACACACCAGTGACCATAATATACAATACAGAGACACACCAGTGCCCATAATACACAATACCGAGGGCACACCAGTGCCCATAATACACAATACAGAGAACACACCAGTGACCATAATACACAATACATAGACACACCAGTGCCCATAATACACAATACAGAGAGCACACCAGTGCCCATAATACACAATACAGAGAGCACACCAGTGTCCATAATACACAATACAGAGAGCACACCAGTGCCCATAATACACAATACATAGACACACCAGTGCCCATAATACACAATACAGAGAACACACCAGTGGCCATAATACACAATACAGAGAGCACACCAGTGACCATAATACACAATACAGAGAGCACACCAGTGCCCATAATACACAATACACAGACACACCAGTGCCCATAATACACAATACAGAGAGCACACCAGTGACCATAATACACAATATAGAGAACACACCAGTGCCCATAATACACAATACAGAGAACACACCAGTGACCATAATACACAAAGACAGCACAACAGTGACAGTCACTGAGTGATCGTAGTATACAGTAAAGACAGTATAACAGTGATCCTAATACACTATAAAAACAGCACAACAGTGACCGCTATACTATACAGAGAGCCCACCACTGACCGCTTTACAATAAAGAAATAATACTAGTGACCAGACCTTACATGAATATTAATATATGTTACATATGAATGAGTTTTCAAACAAAAGTAATCAGGTTTTTTTTTATATAAATAGAACACACTCATTTCATGTTTTATTACTTCCATCAAATGAATCAAACATATGACTGATTGTTTTGTTTGAGAATCAGGTCATTCAATGATTGGTGGGTAACATTTATCATATAACGTCTGAATGACAGAGTTAAACAAACAAAAAAACAACACTGTGATCATATATTGATTTACTTTCTCATAAGGACTTTACATGATAAACGTTACCCAACAAAAGCTTTATTTTCAAATAAATATATCCTTACTATCGGAGCCTTGGATCTTTAAATAGTGTAGAGAATTACTAATATATGAGATCATAGAAGATCATAGAAGCGTGTGTGCTCTCAATGGGCCCCTTGTCAGGAATAGGCAGTGATTTATAGTTGTGTTTCCATCTTTTGTTCAGATGGAAGCGCAGCAAAAATGAGTACTGCGCATGCTCACAATAGGAGCGAAAACAGAAAGACAGACGCAAGTGTACCCATCCATCTGTGACTGCATCCGACAGCACTGTGCCTGTGGAACTGGGAGTGCCACGATATTTAAATGAGAAAAGGGGCGTTTTTCTCATTTAAATATAATGTGCAGGGCTTTCTGGTGGCTGCTCATCCTCCTTACACTTACATCATCCGATGGGAGCAGCTCACTGAAGCTGTAAAAATAAACGTATTAAACTTAATTAGTAAAAAAAAACAAAAAACAAAAAAAACACAAATACACTATAACCCCCTCCATTGCAATAAATAAAATCAATAAGTAATACACAGCATGTACCAGCATGCCAATGGTTGCCAGCACATGCTGGCGCTTGGATAACCACAAGCACCAGCATGCCCTGCCATCCAGGGCCAACTTAATGTCCCCCATAGTACCTAAATAAAAGTTAGGGCTGGCCATACTAAAAGGAAAAAAAATACAGTAAAAATAACAAAAAAGTCAATTACCTGTTCTGCTGGGGCCCAGTTTTGTAAGCTTTTAATCCTAGGGAGGTCTTGGCCAAAAAAAACCATAGGCAGACGACGCAAAACATATCCTGCTAGCAGGACATCACAGCGCTAATGACAGCTCTACTGTCATTGGGTCAAATTTATACCCTCGGTCAGTTCCCACGGCCAGCACACAGAACACGTGGCTGTGTTTGCAGGCAGTGAGTAAAACTGGCACGCACACACGTAAGTATTTACGTGACTCATACGTGAATGGCCCATACGTTCACAACTACGCTACGTAACTGAGCGTATTTTCTATGGTGCGCATGCGCAGTACTTACCAAAAGGTAATTTTACGTCTCCGCCATGCATAAATTCGCTCACAAGCGTTGTTCTGGATCTGGCCCATTGTGTTAACCATGCAGGGACCAGGATTGGGTGCCACGGGGCCCCCTTGTCTTAAACCCTCCACCATTCCATTAGGTACACAACGCTCTGCTGAAAGCTTCCAACTATCTGTTACTATGATAACCACATTTATTAAAAAGAAAAATGTTTTTAAAACATAAGTTAATTCATTAAATTCAGGTGAGAGTGACAGTTTAAATCCCAGAAGTGGAGTATTGTGTACCTAATGGAATTGGTCATGTTGTAGGGTCTGTGGTCCGTGGGGTCTGTGAGCACTGCACACTGTGCACCCTTTATATGTACACCACTGACTGCGGGGAAGGGAGTCTTAGGATCAGGCTACAGGGAGGAGAGGATTAGGGTAATGGAAGGGGAGGGTTAGGGTAAGGATACAAATATAGTCACCATTTGCTGCATAGGGTTTTGGTCCAGGGAAAATCAATTGTTTCTCCTCCTTGAGGCAGAAGCAATCAATTTTCCAATCCATTTGAAATGCACTGGTATGAAATGGCCCGAATAAACTGGAGGATTGGGCAGGCAATTGGAAGATGAGGTTTAACTTAGATAAATGTAACATTATGCATTTAGGGATTAAAAACAAGCATGCAATCTATATATGGGGTAAATTTAGGAGAATCTTTAATGGAGAAGGATTTGGGAGCAATAGTGCTCAATGCCAAGCAGCAGCTGCAAGGGCCAATTAAGTATTAGCATGCATAAAAAGGGGCATAGATGCAAGGGAAGACTGT
>WWET01003625.1:91324-111567 GCA_011038615.1 Limnodynastes dumerilii
TTCAGCAGGTCGCAGCACCTGATAATGGTCTTGGGTAAATCTCAAAGCCACCACTATGCAGCAAACCCTGGGAGGTGACAGTGTAGTATCGTACACAACACACTAGCAGAGAATAAAAACAGAATCCTTAGTGTAGGAAAGGACAAGTACCAGAGTGGACACACTAAATCCAAAAAAGACACTGAGACCAGCTAAATAACACAGTGACAAGTACAGCAAAAGCATATGCATAAGGCACAATTATTATTAACATTTATTTATAAGGTACCACTGTTACGCGTAACACAACCAGGGCGTTGAGTCTAACTAGGGCTAGGTCTTCACTAGCACACCTGATGGTGGGGATAGTCTGGGCTGCAGGACACCTAGCAGGTCGCAGCCCCCAGAGGTGCCATGCAGGAGAAGAAACTGAAACTGAACCAGCGGAGAGGAGAAGCAAGTTGGAGGCAGAACAGCAGGATGAGAGGAACTAGAAGGAACTAGTCCTGACAGAAAAAGAAGTGGACGGACAAGGGAGGAGACGGACCAGAGTGACGGGCACTCCACTACAAACACACCAAGGCTCCCCTGGAGGGGCAGAGTGTGCACACACACCGGGACGGAGAGGGCGAGAACCAGAGGTAGTGAACATGGGAGAGCAAGAGGATACACTGGGAGAACAAGGCACAGGCTGGAAGCCTGTGGTGGCACTCAGAGACAGAATGATGCGTGCCTCCACAGGCACATATCGGGGGAGCCGGGCTGGAGACTAGAGGAGGAGGTAAGGAGGTTACATGCTGGACTGCACAGCGCCGTACAGAGACAATAGGAAGACAATAAATACATATACAATATAATAATTAACAGACAGGGTACGTATTCGTAAAAATAAAGAATAGAATACAAGCACAATGCAGAAATAAAATACTGTACAAAAATAGCAGAACAATATGTAGGGAACATAGAGAAATGGGATATAAGTATAGGAACACATGAATAAGGAGAGAAAAAAACATGCTAATTTGGAGGGGATAAACAAACAGTAGACACATAGATGCAGATGGGGAGGGTAGGTAAGCTTAGTTGAAGGAAGCGTAGGCTAGCCTGAAGAAGTGGGTTTGAGGGAGCATTTGAAGTATTGGAAGGTGGTGGATGGCCTAATAGCTTGTAGCAGGTTATTTAGAGGGGGGCCTGAGAGAAGGGTTGGATGCGGAAGGGAGAGGTAGATATCAGGTTGGAGCTAAGGCGACGGTCACCAGCAGATTGAAGTAGGTTGCCAGAGGCAAATGCAGGATTTTGAAAGGGGGGTTTCCAATGCGTGTAATACACGTGGTGTATATTATAATAGCTGCAAATGTTTTGGAGAACGAAAACGCGGCAAATAAACTTCTCTGCGACCTGCCCAAGCTCTTCTCCTGACACTGTCATACTGCACGAGGCAAAAATTACCCCTAGCCTAATTTAAGGTAGGATTCTAGACAAGTAAGTATCCAAATTTCCTACCGAGAAAGGGGAGTGCAGGGGGCATGCACTCCCCACTACAGACCCTCGCACGCACGTAATGATCCTGATATGTAATAAGAGTTATCTGTCATTAGACATGCTTCACTGGTCAACTCAGTCAAACCCTTTTGTTGGGTAGATGTTTGTCCTGTCAAGTATATTTTTACATATTATCAATATTTTCCTAATGTATATTCTTTATATAACTATGCTAACAGAGCTGATTCTTTTTTTATAACATGCTTTTATAACTCAGTCTTTTAAATGTAAGATATTTCTGCCGATTACTGTGGGTCTGTTCAAATGTCAAATCCTATGATGACAGATGATTAAATTAGAATTTGAAATGAAATATGTATATTTTCATATGTGTGTGTCCTTGGCTGATCTCCTCTTAGCGAATTGAATATAAATCACCATGGGAAAATGTACAGTAGCTGAAATGCCAGAAAATTATCATAACATAAAACATTTTGTCTGCACTTCAGAAAGCAGTAACCTAATAAAAACACATAATATTCACTCCTTTAATGTTGTGGCAAATGAGTCATAAAAATATGATTGTCATGTCGGGTTTTCAAAGCCAACAATTCAATGTATGTTTCTTTTCTTTCTGACTGTGGAAAAATAATCATACATTAACACTTTACATTGAAATAACACAACTAGTTTGACACATGAGCTGTGAGCATAAAACATACAGGAGCTCAGTTGTATGCGAAAGTGTGTGTGTGTGTGCGTGCATATGTATTTGAAATCAGTAAACACATTGATTAGCCTTTTATCCACACATCCATACTGTATATCCAAACATATTTTTGTCCCATGCAGTCCTTGGTAGCCTTTTCGACTTTACCTGATAAAAGCCTGTACCTATACTATATTGATTTATATTCCTTCTGGTGGCCACCTTATTGGGAATCAATCTGATACCTTCTTTTGGATATCAAAGGCATATCATCACACAATTTGCATCTTTTTATGTGGATTTTATGTGCTAATTAGCATTCAATTAATACTATTATTGTATTGATTTTACATTGTTTTTGCATACAATAAATGTGTTTTTACACATCCATACTGTATATCCAAACATATTTTTGTCCCATGCAGTCCTTGGTAGCCTTTTCGACTTTACCTGATACCCAGGAGTAACTAAATTCATGCACTTAACAAGGTCTGGATCCAGCCCAATGAGAGGTTGATGTCTCAGGATAATGAACACGCATGTTTTGCTGTTCCTTGCCCCTCATTCTGGTGCTCTTTGGTGTTTTTTTTTTATTATTTATTCGTATTTATTTAATCTTTACATCACATTGGTTTAAATCTACTAAGCAGTCATAGAAATTTCTGCCTGAATGGTTGTTTAAAAAAAAAAAAACACCTAGGGCTGTAATGCCACACACTTGTAAACAATGTTACCTTCTCTCCTTACTACACATCAAATGGGCCTTGTAGCTGGCAATCAGTTAAGGGCATTCGCACTGATATTGGGGCAGATCCAGAACTACGCATTTCCGCGAATTTACGTAGACGTAAATTTACGGAGACGTAAATTCGCAGATTTGTACGCACTGCGCATGCGCACCACAGAAAATACGCACATTCACGTAGGGTATTTTCGAACGTATGGGTGATTCACGTATTGCAAACGTAAATACTTACGTGTGGGCGTGCCAACAAGACAGTAACAGATACTGCCTTCTGAAGAAATCGATAGTCTCTCGATGAAACGCGTCAAGGTTTGATGCCAATTGTGTGCTGAATTAATCTGGTTGATCTTCACAATCTACTTATATCTGTGGTCACT
The DNA here is from genome assembly GCA_011038615.1 of Limnodynastes dumerilii. Taxonomy (NCBI): domain Eukaryota; kingdom Metazoa; phylum Chordata; class Amphibia; order Anura; family Limnodynastidae; genus Limnodynastes; species Limnodynastes dumerilii. The sequence continues at coordinate 94,617 of WWET01003625.1, forward strand.
ACGGAGCTTTCTCTGGGAGCAACGTGCATATAGTGCCGACTAAAAGAAAGACACGTAGAGTCTGTACACACCAGCCCACGGCACCGCTCTGAAACCAGTGTGCTTGCCCGCTGCTGGATCTCCAGATGAACGGGAGCCGCGGCTAGTGTGGAGGAGGACCGATAATTAGGAGAAAATCCTCAGGCTGGGGAGTTTGGTTTGCACGCAGCACTTCTTCCCCATATGTTCCAGCCCCACCCAGGTGTGCCGTGGGGAGTGTAGCGACCTTACGTGTACGAAAATACGCACCGCTAAAATACGTACGCACACACGTAGTTCTGGATCTACCCCATTGTGTCTAACCAAGACAGTAACTCTTAAAACATGTTACTATACCTAAACATGAATAAAGCCTTTGATTTGGTCTTATGGTCACATCTCTATAAAATCTTAGAACTTAGGGCATTTGGGAGGGACTTTAGGAACATGGGGCTGGATCCAGAACTACGGCCGTCTTCCACAGACGGCTGTAATTTGCTGAAAGATAGCTACCACGCATGCGCAGTAGCTATCTTTCAGCAAATTACGTCCGCCTGTGGAAGATGGCCGTAGTTCTTGATCCGGACCATGGTAGCTACTTTTAACTTTAGTCCCGAGCCATTGCTTTTGGTTAATGGTCATCTTTGTGAATTGGTCAAGATGGGGAGAGGTACCCGACAAGGGTGCCTGCTATCACCCTACCACCTATCCTTTTTGACCTGCAGGTCGGACCTCTGCTGCAGGTTTTGTAAAGTTGTTCTGAATTTTAGGCAATTAAAATGGGGTCCATGAAGGGAAAAATAACCGCTTTTGTAGGTGAATTATTGCTTTAGGTCTCCGATCCAGAACACTCCCTCCCGCTCATCCTGGCAAAGTCGCAAGTTTTTGGGTCCATCTCGGGATTCACTGTAAATAAGGAAAAATCTACAACCTTGTATTTGGTGGATGGGGCCCATATCCCAACATGCAGCCATTCTATTCAGTTAGATTTAAAAATCTAAAATCTTAATTATCCTGGAATTTAACTAACTAAAAACTACACAATCTATACAATGCTAACGTCATACCAGCAATTGAGGAACTAAATAGGGGGCTTGAGGGATGGAGGAATCTTTCCCTTTCATACCTCGGAAGAATAAATTTGATCAAGAAGATAGCGTTTCCCCTTCTATTATTTCTCATCCAGTCATTGCCTTTACTTATTACTAAAAAAGACATCAATCGAATATACTCAGTGTTATGTTTATTTCTTTGGACGGGCAAGTGTGCACATACAGGTTTAAAGAAAATACAACAGCCCAAAGCAAATGGCGTGGTAAACTTCACTGATGTAGAGATATATTGTCAGGCTGCACATGGACTAAACTCACTACACTATACATTTATCTCTTTTACACTACAGAGCCTTTCACTCAGGCATGGCGTCCTATCCATTCAATGTACGGAGACTGGGAGGGATACCTATGGTTGGCTCTTTTTTTGTGTCTAAGCACCTCCTAAGTGTTTAGGTGGTTGCAGAGAAATATCAATCTATTAACCCTATCGCGTTTTTAAAATCCAGGCATTATATCCAACAGATAATTCAACAATTTACAGATGTTGATTGGTCTAACCCCTTTTATATACTTTTAATGCAAGGACGTTATTTCTAAACACTATAATTTTCTCACCATTGATTATGCTACTCACACAAAAGGAATAGCTCAGTGGTGTTCTCTATTAAAGGTACTTCACCTCTTGTGCAAATTGATGTCTGCAAGCATGTATGTTCATATATTTATTATTATTTTCCATCATGGATATTTGTCTCGGTGGGAGTCGCCGCTGCGAAACAGCTATTTTAGAAATAGAGACAGCCAACATTTTTTTTATGAATGGTTAAGTATGCCGATCGGATAATTACCCTTTATTCATTTGGAAACACCCCACATTGCATCCCCCATCACACTACCGCAGACCGGCTGCACCGACCGGACAGGTGAGTAGGAATTTCTGGGGAGTTAGGCTGCAAGGAGGGGAGTCTTAGGGTTAAGCTGCAGGGAAGGGAGTCTTAGGGTTAAGCTGCAGAGAAGGGACTCTTAGGGTTAAGCTGCAGGGAAGGGAGTCTTCGGGTTAGGCTGCGGGTAGGGGAGTCTTAAAGTTAGGCTGCAGGAAAGGGAGTCTTAGGGTTAGGCTGCGGGGAAGTGAGTATTAGGGCCAGGCTGTGGGGAGAGGAGTCTTAGGGTTAGCCTGCGTGGATATTACGGTTAGGATTAGGGTTATGTAAGGGGAGGGTTAGAGTTAGAGTAATAGAAGGGGAGTGTCAGGGTTAAAGTAATGTAAGGGGAGGGCATTGTGATTCCCCGCTGCGATGTCTCTTATTGCAAAATAGGGACAGCCGAAATATGCTTTCCGGCTGTCTCTATTTCGAATGAGATACATTGCAGAATTTTTTTTTTATACATTAGTGAGTATGCGATTCGCATACTCACCCATTCATTTTCATAAGCGCCGCCGCCAGACCACTGGAGAGGTGAGTAACCCTCTCTGGTGACTTAGGGTTAGGCTGCGCAGAGGGGGGAGAATTTAGGGTTAGGCTGTGGGGGGGACACTTAAGGTTAGGCTGCGGAGGGGAGACTTTGGGTTAGGATGCGGGTGGGTGGACTTAGGGTTAGGCTGAAAGGGGAGAAGACTTAGAGTTAGGTAGTAGGGGGGGATATTAGAGTTAGGGAGTGGGCTTGCTTACCTTTCAGAGCACCGTGTTCGGTGCTCCGGGGATTGATTGCTATGCCTCATCGAGGCATAAGCAATCGATATTCCAGCCAGTTCGGAACTGGCTGGGAGAGAACTGCCCTATCGATATAGGGGCGTTCACAATGAAGACCCACACTCATGGGAGGGTTAGGGTTAGGGTGTCTTCGTTCTGGGAACCATCGATTGCTTCTCCTCAGCAAGGCAGAAGCAATCAATTTCCCACGCACTTTGCTATGGTCTGATAGAAAACAGCCTTTTCGAAAAAGGACCGTTTGAGGCAGCGACCTACACCCTATCTGTCTCCCCAAAGGAGATTCAAAATGGGAACTGCTCAAAGCGCTAATTGCCTGGGGCTGTACTGTAATCCGTGGTTTCTGCTTATAAATTCATAGATACACTGAGGAAAATTAGGTTAATTACATTAATTAACCTAAATGGGCAGTGGTAGTCTTGCTGACAAAAGACCAAAGAATTGGTAGAGGAGTGAAGAGACTTCTTCTGGCAGTCATTGCAGCAGCCCGTGAAACCATTTTGCATCTGTAAATCTTTTTTACATATAAGGAGAGGCGTATTTTTGATGCCTTGGAATCATATATTGATACTTTATCTAATATAATGAAACAGTTTCACATTTTCTGGCTGGTATCTACATAGGGAGCTGGTGACTGCTCCGCCTATTGTGATTGAACAAATTTAAGACTGTCATATAATAGTAGAGATTGAACTTTAGATTTATTTACCTTTAGTGTTATTATTGTTAGTCTGTATTAAGAACTTTTCAATGTGGTAACTTATTACTTGAATATTCAAAGACTGAGTTATACGACTATCAATTATATGTATTTATTGATATTTCTGAGTCTATAAGCCTGATCCAGAGCTACGACCGCAAGCGAGCGTACGCTCATCGTAAGCGAAAATTAGTGAAAAAAAACGCACTACGCATGTGCAGTATGACAACTTCCGGTCGACCGAAGGACATGAGCGTGCAGTGAGCGAATGTTCAGCGTATTTTTCGCTCAAGGGGCATGCGTTTTTTACGACGAGAGTCTGGACGCTGGAGTTACTACACAGAGGCGGGGATAGCCATTTAAATTGTACAGTATGGGCGTGCTAAGCCCAGTACGACCAGCGTATCGGTACGAAAATTCGCACGTACGCTGGAAAATCTTAGGGTAGGGTTCAGCCACCGTAAGCAGTTACAATCAATGGGAGTGTTACGAGCGTGAAAGTTTTTACGCCCGGGCGTACTTTCGCTACGCTCGCGGGCGATTGCGGTCGTGGCTCTGGATCAGGCCCTATGTAATTGAAATGTATGCACAGTGCATGAAAGTTACATAACATTATATAAAACAAATACACTTAGATTCAGTTCGATATCTGTATGAATAAGGAACACAAGTGGTTTGGGGATTGGAATATCAGAAAAGAAAAACTATTCAACTAACAATAAAATTCTTTCCATAAAAGCCACCCACCTTCGGTTGCCAGTGCATCCTCATCATTCTTATAATCAGATGAATGTTGAAGGGGAGAACTTTTGGGTATTTAGCCCAATCTTGTGCATTTGTGTGCTGGTTAGAAGATGGTTATAGACGGTTTTAACTGATGTTAATACTATTTGGAAGACCCTGTGTTATTTTATTATTTTATAGATGCCCTTTCTGCGAAGTTGAGTTGAATGTAAAAATATTTTGTTGATATAATATTCAATATTTCAGTGTCTTTATTGGCTTCCTGTTTCTGTACAGTAAAAGAATTATTAGTTTGTGTCAAATTAAGGTTTAATTCCTAATTATCTTCTGAGGAAGTAAAGAGGAAATACATTTTAGGGTGTAACACAAACTGTACCCAGAGATGATTTAATGAGCTGACCTCTTGTTGTGAGGAATCTTTTGTTTCTCCTTAGGAAAATGAAATACTTGGCAGAAACTGTGCATTTTATTATCCATTATTCAGCATTTTCAGTTTTTCCACTATTTCCACCCTTGAAGCTCATTAAGTGCATTGGATAAGTGAGATTGCTGCTAGAATGGTGTTCCCAGTGGAACGTTAGTTTAGAATACCAATGATGCCCCATAACGACAGGACACCTCATTTTTGTTGAAAATCCACTGCTTCATGTGTACTGATTTTCCTCAAAGCCAAGGTAACTTCTTTGCTCTCTGTAATTATGTCTTTCTGGCAATATGGCCTCCAGAACTGAACACAGTATTCTAGGTGAGGTCGTACTAACAATCTATAAAGGGGCATCACTACTTCTCTCTTTCTGCTACTAATTCCTCTCCCTATGAAATCATTGCTTTGTTACATTGCTTGGCAACCTTTAAGTCACATGAAATAATGACTCCTAGATCCCTTTCCTCCTCAGTAGTTTCTAATGTAGTGCCATTAATGATATATTGAGCTTTTGGGTTTTTGTGCCCAAAGTGCATGATTTTTGCATTTTTTGGTATTAAACTGTAGTTGCCACACTCTTGACCATTCCTCCAGTCTACCTAGATTATCCCTCATTTTGTATACCCATCTTGGCATGTCTACCCTGTTACATATCTTTGTGTCTGTGGCATCCCTGCAGTGTCTTGAGAACTGTGTGTTGTGCAGGGTGCTTTGGGCACTTTGGGTAAGCGGTGGGAGCTAGTGTGAGGCTGTTGCTAGGCAGCAGCCAGAAGACAGCCAGCTGGTGTTTGAGGGAGGTTGCCTGGGCAACAGTCAGCTGGTAGTGGCATGCGGCGATTCTGGAAAGATCTGGGAGGTCTGTTGAAAGAGCCAGTTGGTGTAGGACGGGGCAGTTGGCGGCTGAGAGTGATAGAGAGCGGATGGTAAAAGCAGCAGAGACAGACATAGAGAGGGAGAAGCGGAGAATAACAGCGGCGGTGGCAGAGATATAGAGAGAGAAATGGAGAATAACAGCGGCGGTGGCAGAGATATAGAGAGAGAAATGGAGAATAACAGCGGCGGTGACAGAGATAGAGGGAGAGAAATGGAGAATAACAGCGGCGGTGACAGAGATATAGGGAGAGAAATGGAGAATAACAGCGGCAGTGACAGAGATATAGGGAGAGAAATGGAGAATAACAGCGGCAGTGACAGAGATATAGGGAGAGAAATGGAGAATAACAGCGGCAGTGACAGAGATATAGGGAGAGAAATGGAGAATAACAGCGGCAGTGACAGAGATATAGGGAGAGAAATGGAGAATAACAGCGGCAGTGACAGAGATATAGGGAGAGAAATGGAGAATAACAGCGGCAGTGACAGAGATATAGGGAGAGAAATGGAGAATAACAGCGGCGGTGACAGAGATATAGGGAGAGAAATGGAGAATAACAGCGGCAGTGACAGAGATATAGGGAGAGAAATGGAGAATAACAGCGGCAGTGACAGAGATATAGGGAGAGAAATGGAGAATAACAGCGGCAGTGACAGAGATATAGGGAGAGAAATGGAGAATAACAGCGGCAGTGACAGAGATATAGGGAGAGAAATGGAGAATAACAGCGGCAGTGACAGAGATATAGGGAGAGAAATGGAGAATAACAGCGGCAGTGACAGAGATATAGGGAGAGAAATGGAGAATAACAGCGGCGGTGACAGAGATATAGGGAGAGAAATGGAGAATAACAGCGGCAGTGACAGAGATATAGGGAGAGAAATGGAGAATAACAGCGGCAGTGACAGAGATATAGGGAGAGAAATGGAGAATAACAGCGGCAGTGACAGAGATATAGGGAGAGAAATGGAGAATAACAGCGGCAGTGACAGAGATATAGGGAGAGAAATGGAGAATAACAGCGGCAGTGACAGAGATATAGGGAGAGAAATGGAGAATAACAGCGGCAGTGACAGAGATATAGGGAGAGAAATGGAGAATAACAGCGGCGGTGACAGAGATATAGGGAGAGAAATGGAGAATAACAGCGGCAGTGACAGAGATATAGGGAGAGAAATGGAGAATAACAGCGGCAGTGACAGAGATATAGGGAGAGAAATGGAGAATAACAGCGGCAGTGACAGAGATATAGGGAGAGAAATGGAGAATAACAGCGGCAGTGACAGAGATATAGGGAGAGAAATGGAGAATAACAGCGGCAGTGACAGAGATATAGGGAGAGAAATGGAGAATAACAGCGGCAGTGACAGAGATATAGGGAGAGAAATGGAGAATAACAGCGGCGGTGACAGAGATATAGGGAGAGAAATGGAGAATAACAGCGGCAGTGACAGAGATATAGGGAGAGAAATGGAGAATAACAGCGGCAGTGACAGAAAGAATTTAAGAAAACTCAATCTTTAGAGTAAAAAATTAAACATTTATTTAAAATTCCAATTGTTTTTCTTCTGATTGTTTCGGAACCTTTTTCACCAATTCACAAATACTCAGGTAATCGGTTATTTTCCACGACTCGGTTTTTACATTTTATCTGCAAAAAGGCATATTTTCCCCTCGATACCACAGGCAATATCACCTATAAAGATATTAAATAGCACTGGTCCAAGTACAGAACCCTGGGGTACTCCACTGGTTACCTTACCATCCCCAGAAGGGATTCTCTTTACTACAAACCTCTGTTGTCTATCCTGTAACCAAGATCATATTCATGCAACTATCTTTAAGTCCAATCCCATAGTTTAATCTAGATAAGCTATGTCTACAGCTCCCCCTTTATATAACACTTTAGTGACCCAGTCAAAAAATTCAATAAGATTTGTTTGACATGATCTTCCCCCAGTGAATCCATGCTGCTTGGGATCCTGTAAGTTACTGGATTTAAGATAATGTAGAATTTGTTCCTATAATGGTCTTTCCATTAATTTCCCTACTACTGATGTTAGACTCACTGGTCGGTAGTTTGCCGCTTCTTACCTGCTTCCACTTTTATGCAGAGGGACGACATTTGCTATTTTCCAGTCCTCTGGAGGAATAACCCCAGTTATTAGTGACTGATTGAATAATTCCGTTAATGGTTTTGCCAGCACCCCTCTAAGCTCTTTAAGTATCCTCGGATATATCCCATCTGGTCCCATTGATTTGTCCACTTTCAGCTTTGAAAGTTCTTTTAATACCTGCTCCTCAGTGAAAACAGTAATAATTGCCCCCATTGTATTAATAGCCTTCCTATTTAAAAGTAATCCCTTCTCCTCTCTTTCTTTTGTGAATATTGAACAGAAATACTTGTTAAGATGATCTGCCATAGCCCTTTCACTCTCAACAAGAATCCCACTCTCCGTTCTGAGCCTTACTATACCCTCTTTAGTTTGTCGCCTTTCATTTATATACCAAAAAAAAGCTTTTGTCCCCTTTTCATACCAAGTGGGACAGTTTTTCCTCAGTTTGTGCCTGTGCTTCAATGATAACCTTTTTAGCCTCCTTCTGCTTTGCAAAAGACTCCTCCCTGTCATCATTATTTTGAGTTTGCTTATAATTCTGAAATGCAATCTTTTTTGCTTTCACTATATTTGCTGCCTCTTTTGTAAACCACGTTGCTTTCTTTTTATGTTTTTTTTTCTAGCCTTCCTTATACAAAAGTCTGTTGTTGTTCCTTATACTGCTCCTGTACTCCTTTCATGTGCTTCCATTCTGTCAAAGAATCACTTACACATTTCCCTATTTCTACAAAATCCGCCTTCCTAAGTTTAGCACCCTTGTCTTTGTGTGGCACGTGTCTCTCTCAGTCATTATGCTAAACCACACTGCTTGATAATCACTGGATCCTAGGTTCTCACCCACACTTACTTCTGAGATTCAGTCACCATTTGTAAGTACCAAGGCAAAGGAATCGATCCAGAGCACTGAACACGGTGCTCTGAATGGTAAGTATAAAATCTAACCCCAACCCCTTCCCTGATCCTTACCCTAACCCTCCCCTGCCATGACCCTAACCCTCCCTTGCCTGCAGACTGACCCTAACCCTCCCTTCCCTGCAGCCTGACCCTGACCATAACCCTCCCCTTCCATGGCCCTAACCTTAACCCTCCCTTCCCTGCAGCCTGACCCTAACCATAACCCACCCCTTCCATGGCCCTAATATTAACCCTCCCTTCCCCGCAGTCTGACCCTAACCCTAACCATAACCCTCCCCTTCTATGGCCCTAACCTTAACCCTTCCTTCCCTGCAGCCTGACAGTAACCAAAACCCTCCACTTTTATGGCCCTAACCTTAACCCTTCCTTCCCCAGAGCCTAACCCTAACCCTTCCCCTAACCCTTAAAGTCCACAGAGAAGTTACTTCCACATGTGACTGGAAGACAGAGGAAGATAGCAGAGACCAGGACAGACACCTGTCATGAGGGAGAAGCCACCGCATTCCAGTGACAACATATTGAGTCCAGCGGGAGAGAGGAGTTGCTGATTCAGCAACTGAACAACAAATAACAGCAGATGATCGGTACTGTTTGCCAGCAACTGATACCCCTTTCACATCACCACCAAAACCCGGGTTTTTCGCCAAAGACCCGACTCTCTGCAAAAAACCTGGGTATTTGGTGGTGATGTGAAAGGGTACACATCAGGTTTGGTTACCATGGAAACGGAATTTCTCTGGCTGGGCAAGGGTATAAATATACCCCAATGACAGTCATTAGTGTCGGAATGTCCTGCGTGCAGGACATGAGTTGCAGCAGGCCATAGGGTTTTTTGTTTTTCAAAGACCACCCCCACAGATTAACAGCTTGGAAGATCGGATCCTAATCAAGATGGTAAGTACTTATTTTTACTTATCATTTTTATGTAATTATTTTATTTATTTATTTTATGCTTTATATAATTAGCGTTAAATATTTCTTTATTATTTGGAGTATTAAATGCAAATATTTTATTGTATATAGGGGTGTTCAGTGTCATTATTTCTTTATAGGGGGCATTAAATGTTAAGTATTTTTTTTATGTTATGTCCTATATTTTATTTATTAGCTAGGAGGGGCATAACTTTGTGTATTGTTGCACAGGATGACAGGGCATGCTGGCACTTGTGGTTTTCCAAGTGCTAGCATGCCCTGCTATCCTTGGGCATGCTGATGCTTGTAGCACTACGAGCATCAGCATGCCCTACCATATTAAAGGCACTAAAACCCAGGAAATTCAGTGGCGATGTGATAGGGTCTGACCCAGGAATTTCCTGGGTTTTTGTGTGCTTAAAAGTGTCTTTTTTTTTTGACCCGGCATCTCCTCCCGGAAAAACCCGGGTTGAAATACCTGGGTTTTTTAGAGTTGGTGATGTGAAAGTGGTATGACTGAGCTATACAAGAGATACGGAGCTGTCCCCTGTAACAGTACTTGATTATTCTAACTGTCTTATGGGAATCATAGTTTCTACTTTTCAACAAGATTGAACTTTAATAACTTTTGTGGACATTGGTTCAGACCTCAGTGGTGACTAAGAGAAGTTATTTACACTGCTAATAGGAGTTTATTATATGTATTTAAACACAGTAACTGCCTTGACTAATTAACTTGTTGCAACTGTAATTATATATACCATTTTAAGCGCTGATTAACAATGTGTGCACTTTTAAATCTTTGCATTTATACTTTCTGGATCTTTGGGATAACAGAAAACACACTAGTGATTAGCTACAGCAATCCACCGCTTGGAAAAGACACCTCTACACAAATAAAACCTTTCTGTTAAATGTCTGCCCCCACCCACATTGCATGTAGTCAAATGTATGGAGGATTGTAACGGCCTGATGTTTTTAACTTTGAACGTACGGAAACCAGACTTATGCACGCAGCTGCTGTAATTTGGCTGTCATTATCAGTTCTGGGTCTGGTCTACTGTCCTGATCTGCAATACCTAATGTGCAAGTGTGATACCCCAGTATGGAGGCTATTGCATTTACTGCATTACAGGCGCAAGGAGGCTTGTGACATGCTGGTGGTTGCTAAGTAACCGCTAGCTGATACAGGATGCATGGGGCAGCGCGAGGGAGCCTAGAAAATTGTGGCAGGAAAAGGAAGTGGTTAAGGTTGGAGTGGCAGTTAGTAGCTGAGGGGAGAAGAGGAAGGTCATGGTGGCTAATGGAGCTAGTGAGAGAGAAAGAAAAGGTCGCGGTGGCGGAGAGAGAGAGTTGGATAGGTGTGAAAGAGGTGTCGGAGGATCGCAGCTGTGTGAATTAACAGAGGGCACAGTCGAAGGGCGAAGTTAAAGAAAGAAGGCTATCGCGCTGAAAGGCAAGGGAGGAAAAGAGAGAGAGTGAGAGAGGTTCCAAGTACGGGAGGAACTCGAGCAGAGGGGAGTCGGATGGTAACCGGAGGGTCGGAGACAGTGATCTGATCAGCACAGACCTACCGGATCTCAGGTGTGACAGTTCTAGTTGGGGATTGTGTGAAAAAGGAGAAACAGCGCTAAAGGGTCCAGTGTTCCTCATAGCGGAATATAAAGTGATTTGTGCCCATATTGATGGTGCTAGAGGTGCCCAGTGTCTTCATATAGATACATTTAAAGTGACCGGTGCCGATATTTACAGCGCTAAAGTGTCCAGTGCCTTCACTTAGCTACCTTCAAAGTGACATGTGCCAATATTAACAGCGCTAGAGTGTCTAGTGCCTTCATTTAGCTACATTTGAGGTGACGTGTCGATATTAACAGCATTAAAAGTGCCCAGTATCTTCTTATAGCTGCATTTAAAGTAACTTGTGCTCAAATTAACAGCCTTGGAAGTATCTTGTAATTTATGATAATAATGCTGAAAGGAGATTCACGTTTCTACATATCCTTTGTCTAAAGTGACTTGTGTTAAATTTGAAGTGCTGGAACAGAGACTTGTGTTTCTTTAGGACAGCCACTATCGTGAGAAGTGAAACATTGTATCTGTATTGTGGACTATGGCCTGCAAGCAGTGACTATCGCAAGAAGTGAAACATTGTGTCGGTTTGTTTGCATTTTGATGGTTATTTCATGCTTAAGTGTGTAATTGCGATATGTAAATGTACTATGATCTCATATAAGTGTGTAATTGCGATATGTAAATGTACTATGATCTCATAGTGTAAAACTGTTAGCAATTTGGGTCTTATCTAATTTCTCTTAAAGAAAGTTGTTGATATTATTGAATTCAATAATATATTCTAAAGGTAAAAGTTTATTTCATTTACATAGGATATTTAGCTTATGGTAGAACTTGTTAGTAAAGTTTCATGGTAAAGTTATATTATTATTATCTCTCTGCCACTGTATTTACATGTTTAATTGTATTTCTGATTTTACTGATATTAAACAAAAATCACAAAAAAAAGAAAGAGAGAAAACCAAAAAGAGAAAAAAACCAAAACACTAAACAGATATTTACAGACCAAGTAAAATCTTTATTTACCAGAATTGTTGTCGGTGTCGTTTTCTAAAAGTTTCATCGCCGGTACTTGAGGTTGAACCTGGGGTATTGAGTCTTAGCAAGAATAACTTAATACAGAGGTCATTTTTGTGCATTACAAAAATTGGTGTCACAAACAGGATTCCTGTATCAGGTTGTTACTAAGATGTCTAAATTTCAAACTCCCACATCCTCAAGCCGGAGATTCTTGCCCGCTTCTCCGGGGCAGAAGACCAAAACGGTTTCGGAAAATTCACCCAGTCAGGAAAATTCAACTATGGGAATGGCTTCACCCATTACAATGCCTTATTATTTTGGAGCCCCATGGTTACCCACGTATTTGGGTAAAGTGGATAATTTTAGTACTTGTACACTCAGAGATTTTCAGGATAAAATGCAATCCATGTTTAGGTTGTATCCACTGTCAGACACACTGAAAGTTGAGATATTGTTGGGTCAATTGAGAGGACCAGCGTTGCGGGGGGTAAAGACATGGTGAGGGTAGAAGAAATTTTTGAAAAATTGGCAGAATTTGATTCCAGATCTGTGGCAGAGTTAAAAAGTCAGTTATATGCAAGGAAACAGCGACCTGGTGAGACATTACGTGAATTTGCTTTGGGATTGCAGGAGGCTATGAAAGAAGTACAAATTTTAGATGCCCGTGAGATTCAAGAAGCGAATGCAACCTTAATTAATCTGTTTATTGAAGGGGCTTGTGGGGAAATAATTCGTTCACAGCTGTGAATGTGGAAAAGTCAACATTCAAATGAGTCTTTTCCAGAATTTAAGGAAGCTGTTTTGAAAGTTTTGGGGTTCAATCAGAGTGAGATTTTGGAAGAGCAAATTGATGACGAAGTCAATTGTGAATCTTTATCATTTAAGGGAACGGATGTCTTGGAATCAGAGGCGGTGGCTATTCAACAGGCTCAGGTTCCAACTCAGAGGGATCCGTTCGGGATTATTGATAAGCGGCTTGCAGAACTTACATTGAATTTATCTAAAATAGAGCAAAAATTGGAAAAGCTCAGTAGGGAATCAGGAGAAGTTTGGCGGAAAGAATGGCGTCCAGAACGTAGTGACAGTAATTGGTCACATTGGGATTGATCATGGGAATCAGGACAACTTTCTACCGATCAGTATGATGTACAAGGCCATCCCATTTGTTGGAGGTGTCAGGAAATGGGACATATTGAACGTTATTGTCTCAGGCTCCCCCGATTGGTAGCGGTGAGTGGACAGCAGGGAGCTCGAAAACAGCAGCCCCTCCCCTTGAGAAGTAAGAAGAGCTCAGAACAAATGGCTGCTGTGGTGAAAAGAAGGTCATCGCAAACAAGATTTTAGGCACTGTCCTATGGTTTAATGTGCGTAGGGGATACGGATTTATTAACAGGAATGACACCAGGGAAGACATGTTTGTCCATTATACTGCAATAAAGAAGAATAATCCAAAGAAGTATCTTCGCAGTGTGGGAGAGGGAGAGATGGTAGAGTTTGATGTAGTGGAAGGATGGAAGGGTGTTGAAGCAGCTAATGTCACTGGTCCTGGTGATGTTCCAGTTCAGGGTAGCAGATATGCATTAGATCGGGCTTACTATTGGCGTTATCCACCATACTTTCTAAAGCCATATGTGCGTAGATCACAGTATTCTAATGTCTCCATGCAGAGCGAAGTGGAGAAGGAAACAGATAACCAAGGTGAAAAAGACCAGGGCAGACCAGGGTATCAGAAAATGTATAGTGGAAAGAAACCTAAAAGGGAAACCGAAAAGAGAGTGCATTTTGCGGATGCTTTAGGATTAGAGCTGGAATCTCAGGATATGCCTTGTCAATATGAGGATTCTGTGCAAGATCAACAGAAAATGTGTGGTGATCTGAAAGCCTCTGCTGCACTGTTAAATGTAAGAGATGTGGTTCGGAAACAAGATGATCATAGACATAATGCACCAGGATCTCCTTGGAAGTTTGACTCATTTCAAATTCTTGATGAACCCGATCTAGAAAAGACAATTTGTCAAATTGGAAAAGAAAATAGGGAATCTTCGGAGATGTTGAGAATGAGGAATATACATCACCTAAAATTGAGTGTAGCTAAAGTAATGTGGGGAAATCCCATTAAGAATCCTATTGAGCATGTTCTGCCCCATTGTAGCACCTTAGGAAATTCCAAAGCCAATAACGGGCTTAGAGTTAATTGATCGAAATTCAGAAATTGATAGTCTCTCAGATCTCCCTCCGGTAAGAAAGAAAGACAAAGGGAGTCCCTCCTCATGGGTCCAGTAAGTTAGGTAATTTATGGGAAGAGATCTCTTATACTGTAGCAGCTATTCCTTCTGACAAACTGTTTGCCTATCGGGTTCGGAAGGGGCAAGATGGACCACTTATTCTATTGTCACGTGATCAGTTAAAGTTATGTACCCAAGAAGTTCCACCAGTTTTGCCAGGGCAATTACCTATGTTAGAGAAAAATAAAATTTTAGCAAACGTTCCATTTCATGACCCCATAGAGATGTTAATCTTTATGTGCAACTTAGCACCCCTGAGTTTGATAGAACAGGTAACTGAGTAATCTCTGGCGATGGGGCTTGCAGAAAATGAGACTGACTCTGTCTTCTCCTGTACTGTTACCGAGTAATGAATCTGATCTAGTGGTTAGAAAAACAGAAAGAAGTACTAAATTATTTGGTGAAATTGCTCAATGTTTTGTGAATAAACAAGTTTTATTGTAAATAGTTGTAATGAATAATATTCAGATTTAGAATACGTTGCATGAGGACAAGCAACATCTCAGTGGGGAAGAATGTGATACCCCAGTACGGAGGCTATTGCATTTGCTGCATTACAGGCGCAAGGAGGCTTGTGACATGCTGGTGGTTGCTAAGTAACCGCCAGCTGATACAAGATGCATGGGGCAGCGTGAGGGAGCCTAGAAAATTGTGGCAGGAAAAGGAAGTGGTTAAGGCAGTTGGAGTGGCAGTTAGTAGCTGAGGGGAGAAAAGGAAGGTCATGGTGGCTAATGGAGCTAGTGATAGAGAAAGAAAAGGTCGCAGTGGCAGAGAGAGAGAGAGAGAGTTGGATAGGTGTGAAAGAGGTGTCGGAGGATCGCAGCTGTGTGGATTAACAGAGGGCACAGTCAGAGGGCGAAGTTAAAGAAAGAAGGCTATCGCGCTGAAAGGCAAGGGAGGAAAAGAGAGAGAGTGAGAGAGGTGCCAAGTATGGGAGGAACACGAGCAAAGGGGAGTCCGATGGTAACCGGAGGGTCAGTGATCTGATCAGCACAGACCTACCGGATCTCAGGTGTGACAGTGCCCAGTGTCTTCTTATAGCTGCATTTAAAGTGACTTGTGCTCAAATTAACAGCCTTGGAAGTATCTTGTACTTTATGATAATAATGCTGAAAGGAGATTCACGTTTCTACATATCCTTTGTCTAAAGCGAATTGTGCTAAATTTGAAGTGCTGGAACAGAGACTTGTGTTTCTTTAGGACAGCCACTATCGTGAGAAGTGAAACATTGTATCTGTATTGTGGACTATGGCCTGCAAGCAGTGACTATCACGAGAAGTTAAACATTGTATCGGTTCGTTTGTATTTTGATGGTTATTTCATGCTTAAGTGTGTAATTGCGATATGTAAATGTACTATGATCTCATAGTGTAAAACTGTTAACAATTGGGTCTTATCTAATTTCTCTTAAAGAAAGTTGTTGATATTATTGAATTCAATAATATATTCTAAAGGTAAAAGTTTATTTCATTTACATAGGATATTTAGCTTATGGTAGAACTTGTTGGTAAAGTAATATTATTATTATCTCTCTGCCACTGTATTTACATGTTTAATTGTATTTCTGATTTTACTGATATTAAACAAAAATCACAAAGAAAAGAAAGAGAGAAAACCAAAGAGAAAAAAAAACACTAAACAGATATTTACAGACCAAGTAAAATCTTTATTTACCAGAATTGTTGTTGTTGTTTTCTAAAAGTTTCATCGCCGGTACTTGAGGTTGAGCCTGGGGTATTGAGTCTTAGCAAGAATAACTTAATACAGAGGTAATTTTTGTGCATTACACAAGAGCTCATGTTACCTACAGGTCTCACTATAACGTATTCCCGTAACTCTTCTAAATTATTCACAGAGTTCCCCTGGAGAGGTCATAAGTCAAGGATTGCTGCAAAAAAGTTCTTAAGTACTGCAAAGAACGAATGGGTATTGACTTCCCTGATATAGTAACTTTTGATCTATCCGCACTCTTCAGGTATCCATCAGCTTGGCTGAATACTCCCTTAAAAAAAAACTGTAAAAGACGATTTCCAACTAATAATCTCCCTGAGCTTCTACATATCCCACAATCCCAGATCCTAGATCATATGTAATCTCTTGTTCACAGATCCCTATAATACCTGGATACATGTAATCAGACGATTTAGGTGTTCACAGGAAACCACACAGTAAACCAGTATTCCCCCCAGGTATGGACAACCAAAACTTATGCTATTACTATTATTTCCCTTTTCCTTTCACTCCCTGCCACACTCCAACACTATACAGTACATATCTAGCTTGCATTCCTCAGATCCAACAAGTTCATAATATGATCCTCTGATACATTGGGCCTGATCCAGATCAACGATGTAGCGCTGAGCATGCTAACGCTCAGTGTTACATCGCTGACTCCCCCCTGGCACTCCCCCTGTGCGGGCGTATGGCCCCTTCCTTACGCCGGGTGAAGGCTACCCTAGCTTCGCCCGGCGTAAGGAAGATATCTAGCTTCCTCAGATCCAACAAGTTCATAATATGATCCTCTGATACATTGGGCCTGATCCAGATCAACGATGTAGCGCTGAGCATGCTAACGCTCAGTGTTACATCGCTGACTCCCCTCCCCC
>WWET01003625.1:124875-140588 GCA_011038615.1 Limnodynastes dumerilii
CCAATCTGCCTCCCATTCCCCCCCCCCCCCCAGTAGTCCCCATAATATGCCTCCAGTTCCCCTCCCTCCCCCCCCAGTATTCCCCATAATATGCCTCCAGCTCCCCTCCTTCCTCCCAGTATTCCCCATAATATTCCTCCAGTCCCCCCTCCAAGTATTCCCCATAATATGCCTCCAATTCTCCCCCTCCCCAGCATTCCCCATAATATGCCTCCAGTTCCCCTCCTTCCCCCCAGTATTCCCCATATTATGCCTCCAATTACCCTCCTTTCCCCCCCCAGTATTCCTCATTATATGCCTCCAGTTCCCCTCCCTCCCCCCAGTATTCACCATAATATGCTTCCAGTTACCCTCCACTCCCCCCATTATCCCCCATAATGTGCCTCCAGTTACCCTCCACTCCCCCCAGTATCCCCCATAATGTGCCTCCAGTTACCCTCCACTCCCCCCAGTATCCCCTATAACGTACCTCCAGCCTCTCTTTACTTACCTGTTTCCTGGCTCCTCTGCGGCGCTGTGTCTACAGACAGGAAGTGCTCATACAAGAAGTTCCTGTGTGAGCTGCTGCTGCTTGCTGTGTCACTACTGCAGCAGCTCATACAGGAACCTCCTGTATGAGCCCTGCTAATCTGTATAGCGGAGGGGGGGTGTCCGGCGCCATGCTGGATAGGCGCCGGACATCCCCCTGCTCCCTGCTATACAGAGTGGCACCGTTCATACAGGAGACTGTATGAACACTGCCAATCTGTATATCATGGTGCGGGGGGATGTCCGGTGCCTATACAGCATGGCGCCGGGATGCACCGCATCCCCTCGCAGAGCAGGTCGCGCCGGCCCTGTCCTATTAATATAGGAACGTCTTTCTTGAAAATTCTTATGATTCCTCCTTAACGCTTTATAATGGATATCGCGTTACTCACAGGGCTGAATGCAGAACTCCGGCCGCATTGCATTTGCGGCCGGAGTTTTCAGCAATGTGTTACTGCGCATGCGCAGTAATTTTGTTATGTAATCTACATTACTTCTTGCAACTTACATTGCGTATACGCGGTCTTAAAGTCCAACAAACTCTTTTTTAAGAGTTCATAGGATAGGGTTATTTCCCCCCTCCCCCCATAGCAGGGAAGAAAATGTTTTATGTTTTTTTTTACTGAAGAGCTCTGTTGGAATTACTATACGTTTTAATAGTTTTTTTAATTGAAATAAAGGAGAAGCATTGTTAAAGTTTGAACAACTTTATTTGAATAACGGGCATCTAAGGTTGGTGTGTGGAGGCGGCGACTCGGGAGAGTGGTGGACGCAGAAGTTGACGGTGGGCCGTATACGGGCAGCTGTTGGTAGAACTGTGAAGAACCTGTATGGAGGAAATAGAGAAGTACTATATGCTAACTGAAAAGAAGGGAAGAGTGGGAGTGCAACTTGTCTTCTCTTTTCTTACCTGGTTATCTATTGGCTCCACTAGTCTCTTCTCTTCCCTTTGTTCCTGGAATCCGAGACCAAGACCAGACAGACATGAGGTCGGACGGCGGTGAGGTCGAGAACCGGAGATCGGGAGAGACCCTGTAGACAGTGGGATATGCCGAACCCTGAGAGGGAAAAACAAAGAGCGCTCTGAAGGCATATGGTCAAGACGAACACTCCGTTCGTCTTGACCGTATGCCTTCAGAGTATATTGTGTAAATAGGTGTCTTACTTGACCCTGTCAAGGGCTGCACGAGATCTTTTCTCCGCTCTCTGCCCCGAGGAACCAGGACCATCGGGATTGGAACCATACACCGGGAGGGAGTTCGTGAGACCTGGAGGAAAAAGGAAATTAATTCAAGGCTTGTAATCAAGAGGAATATAGTGTAAGTAGCTAGTTAGTCAGGCTGACTTATTTCAGTACTGAACAGGCTGCACAATTTGTGTTTTCTCTTGTTTTGAAGGAGATAAGAAGCAGGAAGTTCCCTATGGCAAAGAAAGACACTATAAGAAGAAAACTACTGGATTTGACATTTTGAGGAAAATAAGAAGTAGAGACTGTAACACGATATTCATTATAAAGCCTTAAGAAGGAATCATAAGAATTTACAAGAAAGACGTTCCTATATTAATGGGACAGGACTGAGAACTTTCCCCTTTGAACAGTAGATTGTTTGAAAAGGGGGTGCTTAGAGTTAACTGGGGCATTTATTGTTATTTCCTACCTGTACTTATTGTCACGGGAACAGGGGAGTAGGTGTTACCCCCCCACCCAGGTTTCTTAGCTGACCCCGGGGCACAGTTTAAAAGTGTACATCTCCTTTTTTTAGTATGTAACCTATTATCTGGTCCTTTGATGTTCACCGAGTTTACTGTTGCCCATTTGACTGCTGATTGCACCTAAATCCTGCTTGTGACTAGTCACGTTTGGTCAGTTTCCAACAATTATCAGACTTAGTTACTAGTCTATAACATTATGAATTACCAGCTTGTGGGATTTACGTCATTTTATATTGCCATTGAAATACCTGGACAATTCTACTATTATCAACCAGTATATCTTTATGACTGAGTGTCAAATATAACTATTATCTATCATCTATAATCTGGGAGTTTAATTGTGACTTTTCACTGTACAAGTTTTATATTATTGTTTCTGTATTTGTAGTTATTTATGTAATAATTATTTTAAATGTGTTGAGACTATATCTAGCGCACCTTTAAATTTTCTTTTTATTTCCTTTCTATATGTCCAGTCTCCATATATGTCATGCACTGGGCTCAGCACTGGTCTGTAAACGGACCACTCCAGACCAGAGACACGGAGTGTAACAGCAAGCCTGGTGCTCACCAGAGCCCCTGATGGTGGGGATGGTCCAGGTTACAGCCCTTTGGACAAGCTGATAGACAGGATATGAGGTTTGCACAGTGGTAGTGCTGGAGTGGCTACAGAGACTGGATACTGTGGTAAGCAGAGGACACTGGAAGTACAGACACCAGAGACAGAGGCAGGAACCAGGGACCAGTAATCAGATAGCAGGAACCAAGGACTGGAGACAAGTCCTGGAACCAGGGAGCCAGAACACACAAGAGGACTCAAGAATGCAATATAAGCAGATAAGGAATCCTGTTATTCTGACAATGAGGAGGGTTTAAATAGAGATGCAGATCAGTGAGTTCCAGCGAGGGAATGAGCCACACCTGTGAACTAATGCCTACAGTAGAGAGAGAAAACCAGGAAGTGCTGGGAACTGAAAGAAGTTCATGTGATCAACAAAAGTAAACAAAAGACATTAAGTACAGTGAAAAATACCATGATCATGACAATGGGCTCTATTTACTAAGAATGCCTGAACGTAGCTCAGGCAAGTTCGAATTCGCTCTCCGCGAACTTCTGAGCTACGTTCAGGCTATTTACTAATACTCACCCTCTGCTGTCTGTCCAGCGATGACATCTGAACTTTCCTCTGTCATCGCGGGCTTTCTTCGTGCGTCTGGAAAGCCCGCACATGCGCAGTGGCTCTCTGCTGGGACTTTGTAAAAAAATGAAGTCCCAGCATGAGAAGCACTGCGCATGTGCAGGCTCTCCATGTCGGGACCGGCACCTGCGGGCAGACACGTCTTCGGTCCGGTAAGTATGTAAAGCTATTTTGTTGTGTTCTTTAATTTCTATTGTTTTTTTAATTGTTTTAAAAAAAAAAAAATTTATTTACATTTTTTCAAGACGTTATTTACTTATATTCCAGCGGTCTACCTATACATATACCCCTTTTTCTCCCCCTAATAACAGCTATTAGGGGGAGAAAAAGGGGGTTTTATGGGGAGATTGCTGGAATAGAAATCTGAACGCCAGTCTGAAATGGCGTTATTTTAACTCTCAGAGCAGAGTATAAAACTCCGCTCTGAGGGTTAGTAAATAGCCAGCCCCATTGAAAACAACGGGGCTGGCGAGGGCAGGTGAAGTTTTGCCGCATGGCCATGGAAACTGGTGATTTCCATGGCGGTGCAGCTGCTGTAAATAGCAAAAAGTTCATTTTTGGAGTTATTACTTCATAACTCCAAAAATGAACTTTTTAAAGCTTTAGTAAATAGAGCTGAATATGTCTTCTCATTATTACATGTCCAGCCTCCATATGTCTGCCCCTGTTTATATTTCCAGCCTCCATATATCTGATTCTGATTATATGTCCAGCCTCCATATGTCTGTCCTTTTTTTTATATGTCCAGCCTGGATATATCTGCCCTTTTTTCATATGTCCAGCCTCCATATATCTGCCCCTGTTTTTATGTCCAGCGTCCATAAATCTGCTTCTGATTATATGTCCAGCCTCCATATGTTTGCACCCTGTTTATATGTCCACCCTCCATATATATTCCCCTTATTATATTCCCAGCCCCCACATGTCTGCCCCTTATTATATGTCCAGCCTCCATATGTCAGCCCCTTATTATATGTCTAGGCTCCACATGTGTGCCCTTTCTATATGTCCAGCCTCCACATGTCTGCCCTTTATTATTTTTTGTCTTACCTTTGATGTTTTCTCTTTTTACTCCCTTCTGATTCTTCCTCCTCGGTGCTCTTACTCTCCCTATCTCCCCTGTCTCTTTCTATCTGCAGTGGTCATGTGGTGCGGCCAGTGATAAGCAGTACTGGTTATACATGGCTGCTACATAAGCCCTATAGAACCAAATCTGTGCTAAAATGGCAGTGACCATATATATGTTAGGTCACTGTCATTCACAGAAACAGATTTGGTCCTACTGCAGGTCTCCCATAGAAGCCATGTATTTCCAATACTTTTATGTAAAGCAAAAAAAAAGCCTAGCCACATATCTCACAGTGGCACCGCACGGGCTAAATGCAGTGAAACACAAACACAACTTTGTCCCGAAAGTCTGCTCTGATCAGCGGGACAGTCTCCTGAAAAGAAATCGGGAATCGGGACAGTTAGGAGGTATGTAGCTGCCTGGCCATTCAAGAAAAGGCTGTGAGCACTATAGATCAACGACGCCATGTGTGACTTTACGCCCTGCACCAGAGAGTAGCTGCTGCACTTTTGTGGCTTCATATTCCAATTTTGTTAATTATTACTATTTACAAGCCGACTGTTATGAAGCCCCCACGGCGATCATTACATAGCAGCGGCTGTTCCTGTGCTGCAGCTGTGTGTTCTGCTTTTATTTCTTCACATAATTATTTTTTGGTTTTTAATTTCTTCCCAGTCTTGAGGGGAGCAGAAGGTTTCTGGGCTACTGGAAACAGTCCCCTGCATACACTACTGTGTAATGAAATAAGTGAGTCTTATAACACTTCAGCACGTATACTAGTAATTTGGATTTTCTGCTATTATATCATACCCCCATGTTGACGCAGATTATAATAACAAGCTTTCATTGTGAAAAAAGTCACCATATACCAAAGCACCTTCCAAACCACCAATCATTTCATCTGGCAACTTCTCAGTAGATTCTGAGAAGCACCAGCATGCTCCAACAGCATAGGTATAGTTTATGAGGTATGTCTTTAAAATAACAAGACTGTAATTCCACCTAGTAAACAAAGCAGTCAGAATCAGTTACAACTGCATACGTAGTGACCTTGAACATGTGGCAGAATGGGATCCAAAAGGCACAATAGTTACCAGCATTATTATAAGGAAGTTTTGAAAAAGCTGAGAGAAAGAGTCAGAAAGAAACAGCCGCAACTGTGGAAAAATTGTTTCATTCTTCACCAGGACAATGCGCCTGCTCACACAGCACTTTCTGTGACCAACAATCACATTACTATATTTTCCCAAAAGTTAAATCAGTGCTTAAAGGGACACATTTTGAGTCAGTTGAAGAAAACGGCAGATATGCTGAAACAACTGACAGAAATTGATTTGCTCCATGTCTTTGACCAGTGGAAAACAAGACTATAGCGATGTATTACTGCAAATGGGGAGTATATTGAAGGGGACAAGCATTACATTTGTAATACCAATAAATAAAAGTGAGTTATTTAATCAGTCTGGTTATTTAATAGACATACCACGTATGCCTGGCAAAGCATGATGGGTAAGGTAGTTGCCTATGCCTTGTGTATAGTCATTTTTTTTACAGCTGAACAAATCACTCTCCATTCAATTTCTCCCTTTGGCTAGTAAGCTATTCATACATGAATTTTCCCCTTTTTGATAGATAAATATTGCGCCTATGATTGTTAAGTCAATAGTAACACCTCCAATGTTCTCAATGGCAGCATAACTCAAACAAAGTAAGAGTGGGTGCATAGAGTTTCTTCTCTATAAAGTTAAGTGTAAATAAATGAACTCTGTTAGCTAACACTGGACAACAAACCCACTTTATATTGACGCAGTGTTGTGTCTCTGCCATTTTCTGCTTTTCTGGTAATTCTTCCTTAAGTCTTTGCCATGACACAACAGCACAGGTTTATCAGTTTTGTTTTCTTACATAATGAACTTCCTTATTTTCAATAGTGAAGGAAATATAATGCTGAGAACCGGACCTGGCTGCAGCCTCCTCAAAGCTTTTCCTATAAGTGGAAAAGGGAAAGTCAGCAGTGCCAATCCATTGAGGATATGGCTTCTCTACAATAGCTGGCAATGCTGACTTAGGCTTTTTTCTTGCCATATTGAGATGAAAGAAATCTATTTCCTAAAGTATTGTGCTAAGATTTTGCTGGCAGACTTTTACTGAGTCATAAATCAGAACTATTTCATTTCTATAAAAAAAAATGGTGCTGGAAAAATTCTTTATTGTTTGATTTGTTTGATAATAAATTGACATTACAGTACTATATGAAAGCATATGTATAACTAGATTTCATGGGCCCTGTCAAACATTGCCATATTAAATATATGTTATCACTGTTTCATGTCTTTATTAG
Organism: Limnodynastes dumerilii; assembly: GCA_011038615.1. Classification (NCBI taxonomy): domain Eukaryota; kingdom Metazoa; phylum Chordata; class Amphibia; order Anura; family Limnodynastidae; genus Limnodynastes; species Limnodynastes dumerilii. The sequence continues at coordinate 131,726 of WWET01003625.1, forward strand.
TTGTGATTTTCTCTCTCTCTTATTCACAGAAGAGCCATTAGTCAGCGCTGCGGTGTGGGGGAAAGGTCATACCTTCAAGCCGGTTACACTCTCCGCAAAGAAACTCTGAATTTTGAAAAAGAGACATTCCTCCGCCGCACCTCCGCCACTGCTATCGCTGGACCTGAAACAGGTAAGTAAACTATCTATGCGGGGTTAGAGTTAGGGTTGGGGTTAGGGTCAGGCTGCAGGGGAGGGAGGGTTAGGGTCAGGCTGCAGGGGAGGGAGGGTTAGGGTCAGGATGCAGGAAATGGTGGCTTAGGGTCAGGCTGCAATTAAGGGAGGGTCAGGGTCAGGCTGCCAGGAAGGGAGGGTTAGGGTTAGGGTAGTGTGAAGGGAGGTTTAGGGTTAGGGAAAGGAGTGGGGGACTATTTATTTTTTTTACAAATTTTCAGACCACGGAGCTTTCGGATTTTCTTTGCGGGACTCACACCCCCTTCAAGAGTTTTTTTTTACTATTAGAAGCGCAGTTTATAAAGTGTTATGACGTCATTACATTATTATGTTAATGAGATGGGAGGCTCCATGATGGAGCAACGGTATGTCTGATAGATGGGAGAGCACCCCTCCAGCAGGATGCCCCCCTCTCCATCCATGGAGATGTGGAGTGTTTATTTTTGGCTTTTTTTCTATATAAACCAGTGGTCGAAGTGGAAATTTAGAAGTGGTGGTATGGACATTAAGAAGTGGCGATATGGAAGTGGCGGTATGGACATTAAGAAGTGGCGATAAGGACATTTAGAAGTGGCGGTATGGACTTATAGAAGTGGCGGTATGAATATTTAGAAGTGGCAATATGGACATTAAGAAGCGGCGGTATGGACATTTAGAAGTGGTGGTATGAATATTTAGAAGTGGCAGTATGGACATTTAGAAGTGGTGGTATAGACATTTAGAGGTGGTGGTCTGGACATTTAGAAGTGGCGGTATGGATATTTAGAAGTGTTGGTATGAAAATATAGAAGTGAATGGAGGGAGATTTACCTTTTCAATTAAATCAGTGGGAGAAGTGGCTGTATGGCATACCCCCGTGTATCCCCTTATTGAAACATGTGTCTGTCTATATTGTTTAATCATGGAGATTTAGCATTTTAAAATCTTTAATATTGTAACTTTGTAGGTAGCCATTTTCCATGCAATTGGGTTGGAAAAACTGAAATCTGCACATGTATTTGCAATCTAATTGATCCAGACATCCGACAGTTTCCAACAAAGGGACTAGGTTGCATTTAGAAGGGTGAGTGGCTTCGTATTACAATTTACAGTATATAAGCATCTTCTTTCTGCCTACCGCTCCAAACACACTAGCCGTCATCATTTTAAGAGCGAATTGATCAGGAAATATTAAGGTAGGGTCTGGGGTCATATGTCCTAATGAGCAAAGCTTTTTCTTACCTAAGTGCTCGCATTGATAAGTGGATACAGATATTCTTATTTATAAGATGCGATGTGCATAGTTTTTGTCATGAGTAAGTTAAATGTAATGTTATGACAGTTCTATGGACATTGCATGTTTTTATTCTCTGAATGCAAGTATACATCTGCTTTACCAAATCACTGTCATGCACATTAATCGCTTTTCTATCACCTGTGTGCTTTGTTACTGTTTATAGGTAACATATACATTAACAGAATATACATTTTATAACAGCATTTTCATCACCCAGCATTATAGGTTTGACTTCAATAGATGTTGACAGATGTATATTATCAATCAAACATGCCAACAAGGATAACACATAACTATTACTTCAAGTGCATATTACATTTTGCATTCAATACTGATGGTGTTTTAATAATTTAACATTTCCAGTAACGTACAAGGCATGATAGTGGCACACACTTTTTGACATTAATTGGAAATGATACATCAGTGCATAAATATGAAACATGACAAAGCAGCCATGACAGTTATCAACAGTCATTTCATCTGCCATTACCACTTCCAACTAATTTAAACCCTCTGGTCATCCAAGTGTTTAATAAAGTCTCATTACATTATGCTTAAAACTAATATATAATGGCCATAAAAGCCCTTTGGTTCCTTGATGTGACAATTACACATAACTATATATTGGAGAATTTATAGTCATGCACAATATTTATATATACTTAGATCAGAGTACATGGAAAACGGAAAATATAGCTTGCCAATGGAGTGACCTCAATGGCTGAATGTGGAAAACATATTTTGTGGTAAAGTATGTGAAACAGGAAGACACTGATCGTCTGGACTCACCTTTAGCAGTATATTTAGCAATAACTACAATAGGACATTTTGTAGAATGGGTAAGTCAGCTTACGAGATTTAAAATATATGGAACAAATTTTTCCTAGGTTTTAATATATTGCATAGAAAAATAGCTTTTCCTGTGTTCTTTAATATATTGCCAAAGAAGAGTGAAGAGGTCGGTGAATGAGTCAATTTCCTCTTGCTTTCAATATATGGCTATTATCAAACTTCACTTTTTATTTAATGGATGTGGTGAGCACAGGTTACCCATATTTTTAAAAATATGAGAAAATCATTGGTGGTCACGCGGGTTATTGCTAAAAAATCAAATATAAAATACAACATCTTTATCATCTGCAGTACAGTTGAATAAAGTTGATCTTTGCCTTGTGTCTGTGAATCTGGGAAAGAAGCCAGAACCTCTCACTATGATGTACATTAAAAAAGTATTTTTTTTTGTACACAGGTCAGTGGGGTTTGGATAGATAAATGCTGGTACAGAACATTCTTTATCTTGTATCTCTGAAATGAACTCATGACTAACTCAGCAAAGTCAATCTTACATCTTGTATGTGAACTATTAGCATGAAAATGTGTTAATGTACTTTCAATAACAGGATTTTTTGATGCATTAGACTGTTTAAACAAAATCTAAAAATAGCAGTTAAAATAGCATTTATGATGGCGTTACCTGTACAGTCTGGGGTCACAAATCATTTTGTGACATAATACTCAATAAAACCACTTTTTCCATAGCCCTGCCATATGATTAATAGGTGCAGAATCTCTTTTATTCTAGGACATATAATAAACTTCTTATAGGTGAAACCTACTAAGATGCAGAGTCTAACTAAGCGTCTGGTTTTTACTAGAGCCCCTGATGATGGAGATAGGCTGGCCTGCAGATTCCTAGCAGGTCACGGCCCCTGGAGGCAACTCCAGGAGAGAGAATAGAGAAACAAGGTGAGAGTCAGGATTCTCGAAAATGAGAAGTACAAGAGAGTACCACAGTGCAAGATGGACAATACACTGGAGAGGGCAAGATGGAAACAACCATGGATAGGACAAACAATGACAAACAAGTCAAATAGGGGCACTCACACAACCACTAGAGTGAGATCGGGCACAGTTGAAGTGAATAGGAAGAATGAAGACAAGCAAGATAAGGGGAAACAAAAGGGCAAGAAGCAATGCCCACAAGAATAGAGGCAAGCAGAGGTGAGGCACGGACCACTCAGATATCAAAGAACAATAAGGCAGCAAGACAGGAACTGGAGCTGGAGAACACAAGGGGTGACCTGAACTCTATAACTGACAGCATGGTGTGGGCTGCCAGTTAATTAAATAGAGGCTTGTGTTACCCCATTGGCCAGCAGCCTACACATCAGTGTAATAGTAGGCTGGTGTCCTGGTTTTAACCTAGTAGTCAGGACACCAATAAAAACGGAGGACAGGATCGTGCTCCAGCGGACTACTGGTGGCACTAGACAGGTGGCATTGTTTACATGCCATCACGTTACACTACTTGTGATGGCATGTGCTGGAGAAAACATGCTGTCCCTGGCAGTGTATAATTACATGCTGTGTAAGAAAGGACTGTTATTATAGTAGGACAAACATATCAATCTTTAGCTGTAACAGGTCCGGAGTCGGATTAGAGACCAGTGGCTGGTAGAAGGCAGGTCCAGATGGTAGTCTAAGAATAGTCAGCAGCAGCTGGGTCAGTAGACAGTTGGGCAGATGTAGTTGTACCAAAGGAGAAGGCAAATGTGAAGGCAGGAGCAAGCCGGTAAATAATGAGCAAGTAGGATATAGGAAATGCAGCAAAACACCAATAAAGAACGGGAATACTGGCAGAAGCACAATATTCTAGCAAGGGAGACAGGAAAAGGCAAGGCTAACATAGGAAGTTTGGGGGTGAAAATCCACCATACTGGACAGGTGCAGACTGGCACGTTTTGGCCTGGGGGAGGGGGGTCTAAAATACGCAAGAAAATACGCAAGAAGCCCCAGCTGTGCTGCAATGAGAGATTGGTGATGAGAAATGAGGTGGTGTATAAAGCTACAGATTTTATATACAGTATAATGTGGAAAATGGTTAAATCAGTCAACTAGCAGTCCAGTCTGGCAAAGCATAAACTATTATTACTTTAATAATTCTAGTGGTGACATACCATACAAGGGGGCATTCTAATTACGTTGCTCGATACAAAAAGCTTTTAGTGAAATTTACGCAAAATAAGATCTTACTAGTGACCCATATGCAACACACACAGCATTACTGCAGCTTTTGGTAACTTACAGGATGTGCTATCAGGGGGGGACAGCCGGGCCTAGTGTCCCGGGCTCGGACAGAGAGGGGGCCCGGAATAGCCCCAGGCCTCCTCTCTGTCCTGCCCTGGACACTAGTAGAAAAATCATGTTTTTTTTTTCCCCTCTGGGGATCCTTGGCTCAGACACTGACAGGCTATCAGTGAAGCCTATGAGTCATCACAGAGACAGAGGTCTCCAGCTCTAGCGATGACTCATTCACACTGTGGGCTCTATTTACAAAGATCATTTTAGTGCAATAGGGCCAGTTTTCACTTCAAAACTAGCCCTATCACATTAAAATGAAGTTAAGCATATTTACAAAATGTCGGAGCGGAGTTTTTTAGTGGAGTTTTTTAGACTATCGCCAGCTCAGACTGGCGTTAGGGGTAAGTATTACGGCGATGTCCATATACCCCTCTTTTCCTCCCCCTAATAGCTGTTATTAGGGGGAGGAAAAGGGGGGCATGTATGGGGAGACTTTTGGAATACATAGAAAATCTGCCAGGGGTTAAAAAAAAAAAAAAAATTGGGACTAAAAAAAAATAAATCAATAAAAAACATAAAAATAACCCATTGAAAATATAAATAAACTACACCTCCCTTTTTACACATGGTCAGACACACACTTTTAGACCTCATTTATCTGGATAGAAGGGCAACACTCCCAGACATAGAGCTAGGGGTGTCCCGCTTTTACAAAAAGTGGGGTAGTTATATTGAATTCTTGCCCCCGGATCAACGGGCCAACATCATGTCCACCTTTGAAACCACTAAGTGGTCTATGCTCAGGAACTTAGGAGTATAAGAGAAGGGGTGGATTAGGAGTGTTAAGGGAGTGAATCTGATGGTAAGAGGCTTCTTTGCTTAGTTTTTATTTATTTATTTATTATTTTGTATTTTGTTTGTTGTTCAGTAATCTGTATAATCTCTCAGCTGTTCCAGTTTAACAGTCACATTGTTGAGCATCTTAATTTTAATTTAGTGGGTGATTTAGGTTGCCTCAGCTTATTCCCCTGTCCGGGCATCCCATCGAGCTGCAGCTGTCCGGTCCCGGCATAAATACACTGCACATGCGCAGTGTTTCTCATGTCAGGACTTGGAAAAATTTCAAAGTGCCTAAAGAGAAGCACTGCGCATGTACAATGTTTCTCATGTCGGCACTGAAATTTTTCTAAGTCCTGATTGAGAGATATTGCGCATGTGCAGTACTTCATTCATGGATCACACGAAGGAGAAGCTTAGCACCGACCCGCGGCTCATCACGGGACCTCGGAGGAGGGGTGAGTATTAGTAAATAATTTGAAGTAAGCTGCCAGGCTCGCTGCGATGATAAGCGAGCCTGATGCAGCTTCCTTCACAGAGAACGAACATAAACATCACAACTCAGATCTGACACCCATTAAACAGCAGACCAGGGGCCATATTTACTAAGCTGCAGGTTTGGAAAGGTAGAGATGTTGCAAATAGCAACCAATCAGAGACTAGCTCTCACTTTCCTATTACATACTAGAGAATGTCAGCTAGAATCTGATTGGTTGCTATGGGCAACATCTCCACTTTTCCAAACCCACAGCTTAGTAAATCTAGCCCCGGATACCACAAAAAATGTTAGATCCCAGATATGAACCCATTAAAGTCCTACCTGACCATATTAAAAAATAAAACCCAGATCTCATCCCTCTAAACTTCACAATCCAGATCAGACCCCTTTAAAAAGTACATGACATGATTAGTGGAACAAAACTAGTTTCATGTTGAGTAAGAACCTCATGACATATTGCAAAAATGTTAATTGACAGAATGCATAAGCGATAACCTTACTATAATTCAAATATTAGGAAATATGTTACAGGAGCTATGATATATAACATCATCTCTGTAGTATAACATTTTGCATAATAATACCAAGCACATCTGCAATACTAATGATATAGCTCAGTATTGCTGACATTTCCAGAAGTGAGTATCATAGGCTCACTCCCTGACAATAACTTTAAACCATTACTGGTACCTTTCTCATACAAAAAAGTAATGTCAGCACATAAACCTAATAAAAAGACTGTTTATCAGGGTATTGAATAATGTAATTGTAGCGCATGAGTTTATTGATTGCATATGTGTATGATATAAGTGATATTATACATATATTTTAAGTATGTCAAAATAGCAAATTCACTATTTACATTAATGAATTAGGATTTGAATAAAAGTGGGTGATAATGGCTCAAAATGTTTATATTTGGTAGATGTACAATATACCCAACTCTGCAGAGTGAAATCTCTTAGACAATTAAGCCAAATTAAATAATAGGCAAACCAGGAACTTAAACATACTCATTTTTGTTTATAAAATAAAATTAGTAAATATAAGAAGTTACTGGACCGGTTCCAGAATTGTGTATGACCGGCCACTTACACATTCAGAATGAGTAAGGAATCTATGCAGCATTCTGCACATTAGCGAACATGGCGATTCTGAATTATGCAGAGTAACCCATTTGTAAAAGTGGCCATGTGCACTGTGAGTATGCTTGGTGGGCATGGAGAGGTATTTAAATTGTACAGTAAGTGCTTGGCTAAGTCCTTCAATCCTCCATAATGAACAAGTCAATTACGCAAAGGGGCATGTGCGTAAAAGTAAAGGTAGGTCTCAAGGCATGGAAGCTCTGTATGTGCGATGGGAGTGCAAGAGGTGTTCACTTATCCCACATGTACGGAATATAGGATCGCACAGCGCTGCTGATTCTGGATCCGGTCCACTGTTTGAGGTGGAACAATGGTTGACCAATACAGACAGTGATAGTGCCACACACTTCAACCCCTTAGATTCACTTATATTCAATCTCCTCACTTTTATCATTCTAAAATGTAGATGTTCTGACATGCTTTCTCTTTTGATTACATTTTTATTAGAAGATATGTTTTATCAATAAGAATTACTCTTGAAGGTGTGCTCCAATAAATTGTACAATGCTGTTTCTTTATTCTTTTATGTAGGTTGCATTTACTACTTGTACCGTAGGAGCACCCCAACCTCATGTTTATCCATAGGTGTGTGCGGTTATCCAAACCTCCTTGTTCCTGGGTTTGCCGCTGTGAACAGCCCTTTTTCTAAAGGGACATTTTTTTTAACAGCCCATTTTCGAAGCCAGAACTCCTGAGAAACTTCCTGCACCACAGCAGACAGGTAAGCGCCACTCTCTATTTCCACAACCCCAACCCTTATACTAATTCTTACCCTAACCCTCCCCTTCCAATACCTTAACCCTCCCTTCCCAGCAGCCTAAAGTTAAGTCTCCCTTTCTCCAATCCATCCCCTCCTAGCAGCCTAACCCTAAGACTCCCCTTCTAGGCTCAAACCCCCTCTCCACAGCCTATCCCTAAGTCTTCCCTTCTAGGCTCCATCCCATACCCACAGCCTGACCCTAAAACACTACTCTCCTAAACTACATCCCCTCCCCTGCACTATCCAGTCATCGAATTGTCAGAAGGTGGGTCTGCGGTGTGAGTTTCGCAATGGGGCAATTCTCTAAAATACACACAACCAACAATTAGCTGTTGGCTGTGTGTATGTCGATAATGTCAGTTTGCAATGACGCAAGAAACCCCTTGTTCCTTATAATATACACTGGAATACAATAAGGAAATGTAGGTTACTGCACTGCACATTTTTGCCCCTGCTGCGAAAATTTCTACCTACGGCCCTGCCTAAAAACTACCAAAAAATTTAGAAATAAGAAAGAGGGTGGTGTAAAACAAAAGCACTGCTGTTGAATTAAACTAAACAAGGTGTACAAATCTTGTCTCTGCACAGAAGATCCTGTGCAAATGTCAAGAGATACTTTTAAGGACTAAGGGCTAGATCCAGACTTAAGTTTACTTTAAGTACGATTGCCTAGCGTAATTACGCACTAAGGGCCTCATTAAAATGCTATTTTTTTCTGCGATTTTGAATCGCGGTGCATCGCGGCCCATCGCCGCGATTTACCCGCGTTTTTTTTATTTTTTTATCCAAATTCACAAAAATGCAATTTTTTTCAAACACAGGCAATGTGCCGTGATGCTTTTAGGGCTTAATCGCAGTGATTTTCATAAAAAAATCACCGCGATTAGCCCTTTAAATAATCGCAGCAAATCGCATGCGTGAAAAAAATCCAAAGTGCTGCATGGCTGCAATGTGTAGCCATGCTGTAGTCATTGAATTACAAGGATCAGCAAAGGTAACTTCCCGGCAGTAGGGGGCGCTGATTATCTTCAGAAGGTGACGTCAGGAACAGT
>WWET01003626.1:11846-34387 GCA_011038615.1 Limnodynastes dumerilii
CATCCAGACGGTGCATGGTTTGGCGGTAGCAGTGGAGAGGGTCAGAAAGGTAATGGCGCAAGGTTTGTGGTTTGCCTAGGAATTGAAGAGCAATATGTCTGTTGAGTACCAACCCAGGAGTGCGAGGAGTCCGGTCCTTAACGGGCGGGTCCCGTAGGTATGCCACCTTCCAGGTTCCGGGGTGTGCATTATGATTGGGTTCGGTGGGTATGACCGATTTGCTCAAAGCGCCATGGTTTATATTTTGTATAGGTTAATTTAGATAAGTAAGTTTAGATTAGGTTAAGTAAGAGCTGAACCCTCTCCAACTGCTACTTGGGCCACCATTCATTGTTGGATGACACAGGTATTTAGTTGTCATACCAATTCGGCCCAATTGATTTAGTAAATAAACCATGTTCCCATTTTAAATGCAGCCATATGTGTCCGTGTATTTATTTCGGTAAGGTGTGCGTGCTGACTGGTGTATGGATGAGTACTCCGCCGTTTGCCTTTTATGAAGATGATGAGCAGAAAGCATCATGGATGTTTACACAAAGCAGTATGATAAACAGTGATGCTAAGTAGAATTGTGTCCTATTTTGTTTCTATGGACAGGATGCAGAACTCTGCCGTTGCTGCAGTCGTTGCATCCTAAATCTTGTATGGAAGAGAGGTAGCCACTCCCCTCGCTCGTACGGAGTTACACTAGGTACACCCTACCTTAAGATTTCTGCACTGTCTTCTAGCAAAATGGGGACTATATAAAAACCATTACTGTAATATTACCATAACTCCCCTCTCCCACAGAGTAGCACTGCTTCCATTTTCTGCTCTGTGTTGCCCCTCCTCCTGATTTAGGACCAGGGCGGACTTGGATTCTGTCTCTGTATTTATCCCTTTGTAGTACATCAGGACCCACTCTTATAATAGCATCCAATAGGAATGGGTGGTGACTATGTAATTGTTTAGTATTTGTTTTGAGTCAGGATCATGAAGCACGGATTCTAGTTTCTTTATGCCAGTGTTTTGTGAACTTAAATGTGTTTATTTTCACAGATAAGTCTGAGATATATAACTGGTGCTAACCAGATGAAAAGTTAGTCACTGAAGATTGCTTCATCCATGTGTGTCTATGTACCTAATGTGTCTCTCTACAAGCAATCTTACAGTAGATTTCACCACAAGGCTGTAAAGAGAGCTAAGGATAGAAAATGCATTTGATTATCCTCCAGGAATTTACCTCTACATTCCTTCTCATACAAGTATGTTATTATAAACATATGTTGGTGTTACCCTATCCCCTAAGGGCCCTTAGTTTATGCTGCAGCTGAAGACAAAATATTGTCAGCTGTACTCTGAAGGCAAAGGAGGCTGTTTCTTCATCTGTCTTTTTCTGTCATTTAATATTTCCAGCTGTTAAAATTGAAAAATGAACCTATACCTTCTATAATGCCTATAATGTAACACATTTGCTAAGAAAAAAGTCTTACATGAATGGATAATGCCATTTTATAGATAGGCCCATCTTGAAGAAACATTTGAGAAATGATATTAAGCTAACAACTGTCATTTAATCATGCATAATGACTTTGAAAGGCCATACAGACAAATGATTAAGGTACTTTCTGTAAATGATATTGGGTGGGATACTGAGATCTGGTTCTTATGCAGTTGGAAAATCTGAGCAAGGTATATGTAGGGATCTACAATCACTGGTCCCTCCCCTTGCATGCAGGCCCGGCAACAGGGGGGGGGGGGGGGGCCAGCGGGGAGGGACAGGGGGGGGGGGGGGTTGACAGCTGTGATGGGCCCTTAGGTTCAGAACTTCAGAGAGTCCCCTGCAACACTACTAAGGAGGGATGGGGCCCCCAAATACATGTGTACCAGGCCCCAAGATGTCTATTGCCGGGCCTGCTTGCATGTACAAACTTCTGGTGCCCTGTAAAAGTCTAGATTGTTACACAGAAAGAGGACATGTCTATACTGTGAAGCTAGTCCTAAACCAATTATTGGCCTGAACTGCCAGTTGTTAATAAATAGTACAATTTTTTTGCTGGTGAAATATCCTGATATTGGCGCTTCACAATATACGATATTTGTGTAATATTCCATTATTTACCTGTGCTATTAGCATCCCTGAAATATCATGTATGCCCACACAAAGGAGCCTTGTCTGTAAAGATCAGTGAAAAATCTCATCTCTGCCTGCTGATATACAGTGCCTTGCATATTGTGCCATACAGAATGCAATCACAGACTTTCCTATTATAGATGCATATATAATATATATATATATATATATATATATATATATCCACATATTTTGAACACAGCAAAGTATACATTAGTAAGCAACATCCAGTGCTGTATTATTGGTTGTCATTGCAGCTATTGATCAGCACTCTTTTCATAACATCTATTTGGTAAATGTAGCTCCAGGACATTTATTTAAAATTGTATTGATGCAGGTTCAATAGTGAAGCAATACACAGGAAGTCGCCATCCAGGAATTCGTACGTTGCATAATCATGTCCTCAAGGGTGCTCACATCAACACAAATTATCACAGTAAATTATCTGAAATTCCCACTCGCTACTCAATATTGTTACATAGGTCAGAAATTTGGAATACTCGGAATCCTACCCAAGTGTTTTTGGTTAATTTTATCAGGGTTTGGTAAATCCATCTTGGCTATACATTACAGCAATAATTGGTCTGATCTCCCAATAACTGCATGCTCAGAGCAAAAGTCACTGCAGAGTGTGGTCATCTTAATACTTGTAATTACAACTTAGCTCCTCTGTTGAAAGGTGTCAAAAGCACCATTTCTCTCACTGTAAGTCCAGAGGGGGTGAGGGGGGGGGAGTGTTATGATTGGTTAGCCCTGATGCAAAGCATTCATGATCGCATGGAAATAGAGGGAAAATATATCATCTGTATTTGGTTTACATTCCTAAAGCACCACTTCACTGATAGCACTGGACAAATACTGAGGCTTTAAGCTTGGTAGATAAGTATGTACACTTACACAATGCTTGTTACATCCAATACAGGTCTACTGGTCTGTTCAAATGATTTTTAAACCTGATTAAAAATCGGGATACCTGATTGGCAATCACCCAACCAATTCTGTGTATACTTTCACAACTGCTTTGTCCAAATCCCCTCCTGATTATGACATAATGCAGCACTGCCTCTGAGGGCAGGCTGGCTAGGATTGTGAGGCCGTTGTTTAAGCAGATGGTATCAGCACAGGTCAGAGTGTTGATATAAAATCGGTCAAGTGTGTATCATGGATTGGTGCTATATCTGTGACCTTGCTCTGCAGTAGGATTGTGTAAACAGTCTGGTTTGAAGTTGGATCCAAAGAGGACGGGACAAGTGCGTGCCCAGCTTTAATTTCAATATCTCAACAGAAAACTAAAAGTTATTAGCTGCATGAGACTAATTATATCTTTCTATTGCACTTGTTATGGCTAGAGAGCTCTGTTCAGACAGAGCTGCAGGATATATCTGCATTTTATAAATAAAAGATAACAATGATGTGCTTTTGTGTATTGCTTTCTAAACAAAGTACTTTATCTAGCTTTGTTTAGTCATCTAAGCATTTATTGTTAGTGCAATACATAAGATTTTTATTTTCTAATAGTTAACATTCTACAACCTACATAGAGATTAAAACAATGTCCGGATTCACAGTTACGTAGTTTTCATCCTACGTACGTTGTTTTAAAAACTGAGTTACTACGCATGCATAGTAGCTTATTTCCGCTATCTACGTACCATTTCTTTATGTAGATTCTAAAGACCGCGCTTACACAATCTACTTACAGAAATGGTACGTAGATAGCATAAATAAGCTACTACACATGCGTAGTAGCTCAATTCTTAAAACAACGTATGTAGGACGAAAACTACGTAACTGTGAATTTGGACCAATCATATTAAAGCACAGGCGTTTACTGAGCACTGATCCTACTCTGAGGTTTGAATGTATAGCATCATTATGATTTTCTTAACAAAATGTCAACATTTCAAGGAAGGCATAAATATGAGAAATGGGTTAATTCCGGTAATCTGTTTAAGGAACCATTTTGAAAACAGAAAGGAAATAAAAATCTAAATAAAACAGCAGTTTTCTTCTCTTTCCCTTTTTTCCAGTAAATCACTCTGTTACTGCGGCTGCTTCTCTACTTGACTTGCATTTGCCATATACAGGTCAGTCCAGATCTTCACTAAGCTCACTTGTGGAATTCAGTCCTAATGCCCTGCCTTGTCTCTGGTTTCACTGGGCCTGAACCAGACCTACACTCATGATTGTGCGTAGCGTATTTACGCCAGCGTACCTACGAAGCACTTCCCTAGACACGGCCCTCGGTCGTCCGTATTTAAGCTGACTTTAGCGCTGTAATTTGGTGCTTTATATTTTTTATTTAGCACTATAGTCCGTATTTACACTGACCAAACTCTGCCCTAACTTTTCTGAGCGTAAACGCGGGCGTCCGTAGGCTCCTTGTGTAGTTACGATGCTTAGCATGCTCATACCGTACGATTTAAATGCTTCACCCCGCCCTCGAAGCGTAATTAAGGATGTCGTATGTTTAACACGCCCCTTTGTGCATTGTTATGAAGCTGGTACGCGCAAGGCCCATATGCTCAGTGTTATTTTGCATAACATCGGTCTTGCGCATGTGCAGAAAGTATTGAAGGCCGCAAAGCGTAAAAACACGGGGGAGCATAGGTCTGGATCAGGCCCATTGTAACCAAAAATCAATACAAATATCAAAGCCGATGATTTAAATGTAAGATTTAAACACAATGGGCCTGGGATATACAGCACGGAATTCACAGAGTGTGTGGGGAGAGTTTGAATATATTTGCCCCTGCATTGGAAGAAGCCCGACATATGTAATTCTTTTTTATGGATACCTCCAGCTGATCTATCCAAAACATAAACATATGTCTGGTTGTGGTCACTTCTATGGCTGGACGATTGTTAGTGACCCAGCTTTGAGGGATAGCCTTTCAGCCTATGGCTGCTAGGATAAAAAATTTTTTTTTTTTTAATACTAGGTATGTATGTCATACGGCCCCATAAAATTTACAAAAAGGAGTCATTTAGGATTTCCCCTAACAAAGATGACAATGTGTTAATTAGTCAATTAATTGAGCCCAAAAGTCTTTAATAACTTAATAACGCCATAAACAATTACAGAGATCACTATCAACATTACTGCATTTAGGAACTCGTTATGTCTAGGAAGAAACTACCCAGACACCTCTTCTTTGTTGAGATGTATGTATGACACAGGATTTTGTAGCACATTTCCTTATAGGTATTCCTCAAATGGAAAGCAGAGAGACTAGTTTATGGCACAATAATTTACATAAATTTCTTATTTCTTATTGATCTCAGAAAAAGTGTAAAATATGTTGCAGCATTGATACTCAGAGCAGTCAACTAAATTTATTTTGAATATGTACAATTTTTTTTTTTTTATCAAGACTTTTATATATTTTGCTAAGTTTATTATCTTTTAAAAGTTATGTTTAAGCTGACTGCTCTAACTATCTATGCTGCAATCTATTTTACACTTCTCTTAGATCCATGTGATTTAGAGCAATCATGAGTGATACCTTTGCACTAAATGCACCATAAACTGGTCTCCCTGCTCTCATTCTTTTGAATACATACGTACCTGTACCAGTAAGGCAGCACAGAGATGGAATAAGTGTTTTGTAAATGAGGGAGTCAAGGGAGCTGACAAATCTAATCAGCTACAGTAGGATTTAATATAGATAGTGTGTTGGTTGAATATATCCAAAGCTATGTCTGGCAGGTAGGATGAACTTTTCTGAAACATTTGCTAATGTGAGGGGGGAATATAAGGGTCCAAGTAGATCATTCAGTGTACTGTAGTATATTGTTTCTCAGTAAGCGAAAGAGTATCCTGCATTCCCAGATTGAAAGTCTAGGACAGGGATAGGCAAACTGCGTCTCTCCAGGTGTTGTGGAACTACAAGTCCCAGCATGCTTTACCTGCAAAAGCATAGCTGGTACCTGACAAGGTTTGATGGGAATTGTAGTTTTGCAACACCTGGAGAGCCGCAGTTTGCCTATCCCTGGTCTAGGATACCAACAGGCTTTGTGAGTAAAAGTTAGCAGCACACTATCCATGCTACGATGGTAGAGTATATCTTGGGGCGCATGTAATAAGTATTTGAGTGGCACTGGTACGCAAAGTAATAAGTCTAGTGTATTGCTACATTTTGAATCCAATCTATGGCCGGTCTGAGTTGGCAGGGAATATTATAATATTTGATATTTGGCAAGCTGACTCCGCCCCTTACAGATGACTGCTACAATTTTAATAGGCTTATCCAAACTTGTTGTCCATATTGTTGTTAGAGATGGCGTTTGTGGCAAGGATATGGATATATAGTGCAGGAAGTGTGGGTGTGAGATCTGTCCCAAGCAACTTATAGTGCTCTGTGCTGGTCATCATGTCTTGGGGTTCTGCTACTCATTAAGGTATTAATGATGAATGACATCTCCTCCATAGTGAGTGATTCTCCAAGGCTAATATCTTCTCTACTGTGAGTTTGAGTAGGTGGGCTTCTGTTTTGCCAACTGAGTCTGATGTATAAAGGAAGATATTACATGACATAAATTCCAGATAAAATGATGGGGATCTGAGATATTCGTATGAGCTATAGTTATTATAGCTTTATTTGAACTTGTCAACTGTTGTCACTTCTGTTTACCAAAAATACAGTTGTCTTCATGCTTGTTCTGTGTACATTTTCTTCTTGCAAACGCTTTTTTATTTCTTTCTTAGAATCCACACTCATTTTGCTATCACAATTTGCAGTAAGAATAAGCAGACACAGGAGACCGGGAAGTGGTACTTCCCATTGACTGTTCTTAAACGACAATGCAACAGAGAGGTGTTGATGGAAAGTTTTTGATTGGCTAACTAGAGAGCTAACTAGAGAGCTAACAAGAGAATCACAAGTTCCTGAAAAGATTTTGGGATGTGTCTAATTTAGGCCCTAAAAGTGACGACACATTGGTGGATATATCTTTGGACCGGATCCAGACTTAGGAGCTGATTTGATTTCCTAAGTACCGCACATAGGAGAGCAGTGCACTCCCCTGCTCTCCTAAATGCTTGCAAGACTGTGCGGGTGAAATACTGGGTCATACATAAGGGCTTAGCTTTTACTGTATGATTTAACTATCAATGCCCATCCACTAAGCGTATCTGAAACACATGGGTTCGGATTCACAGTTACGTAGTTTTCGTCTTCCGTACAATGTTTTATGAATTGAGCTGCTACGCATGCATAGTAGCTTATTTTGTCATTTCTGTATGTACATTGCGTAAATAAGCTATTACGCATGTGTAGTAGCTCAAGTCTTAAAACAACGTACTTAAGGCAATCCGGACCATGGTGTGGACCTGCCCTGTGTGCAGTGAACTGAACTCTACACGGAGTGCAGCACCTACAACAGCTCTGTCAGCAGTGGTAGAGCAGTGTGGGTCATTGATATGCCAGTGCATTTCTTTCCCCGTACACAGAGAGTGGTCAGAATGTCTTTGCCATGCTAGGTGCCCAGAACACACCCCTCACTGCTTTTTTATTACATGCAGTTTACAGCACACAAATTATTAATATTTACAAAGTTTCACAATATGTTGTTTTGCTTTGTAGGCTGTAATCAGCTTATATCTATTCTATAGAATAACAACTTTCCAACCTTTATGGGGACAAAGGAGTGTCTAGTCACTCAGTACACGTACACAAACTGTCAGAATGTTTGTTCATGAGTAACCTGCATTCATGCAAGTATTCTACTAGACATGTGAATTGAATATAACTCCTAAGAATTAACATTCTATATGTCTTAGAGTACTAGGAGCAAAAAATGTGGACAGCTTTATTTAATGCCAGCATCTCGCCAATACCAGCCTCTCAGCTATTGTTATCTGTACGGGAATCTAAAAAAGAGGTAATACAAGAGGCTGTCTTGGTTGAACATCAGGAGGCATAATTCCCTTTAGGCTGATCCCATTTTATAGAAACATAGAAACATATAAAGTTACAGATAAGAGCCACATGGCCTATTCAGTCTGCCCAATTTATTTAAAACTATACTGACCCTAGACCCTATTTACCCTCAATTTAGTTTAAGATTTAGCATTTCCTTATATTTATCCCAGCATGTTTAAACTGTTCTACTGTGTTAGCCTCAACCACCTCAGATGGGAGGTTAATCCACTTATCTATCACCCTTTCAGTGAAGTAATTTTTCCTCACATTTCCTCTGGATCTACCAGTTTATATCCATGCCCTTGTGTTCTATTACACATCTTCCTTTGAAAAATACCCCCCTCCTCTAGCCGGTCACAACCCTTGATGTATTTGAAAGCTGCTATCATGTCCCCCCTCTCCCTTCTCTGCTCCAAGCTATACATGTTTAGTTCCTCTAGCCTTTCTTGGGATGATTTGTTACAAAGGCCATGGACCATTTTAGTTACTCTTCTTTGCGCAGTCTCTAATGTATTTCTGTCTTTCTGGAGATATGGCCTCCAGAACTGAACACAGTATTCTAAGTGAGGTCATGCCAACGATCTATAAAGGGGCATCACTACTTCTCTCTTTCTGCTACTAATTCCTCTCCCTATGCAACCAAGCATCTGACTTGCCTTTCTCATTGCTTTGTTACATTGCTTGGCTACCTTTAAGTCACATGAAATAATGACTCCTAGATCCCTTTCCTCCTCAGTAGTTTCTAATGGAGTGCTATAATGATAAATTATGCTTTTAGTTTTTTGTGCCCCAAGTGCATGATTTTGCACTTTTTGGCATTAAACTGCAGTTGCCACATTCTAAACCATTCCTCCATTCTACCTAGATCATCAATCATTTTGTGTACCCCTCCTGGCATATCTACCCTGTTACATATCTTTGTGTCATCTGCAAAAAGGCATATTTTCCCCTCAATACCACAGGCAATATCACCTATAAAGATATTAAATAGCATTGGTCCAATGACAGAACCCTGGGGTACTCCACTGGTTACATTACCATCCCCAGAAGAGATTCCATTTACTACAACCCTCTGTTGTCTATCCTGTAACCAAGATTGTATCCATGCAACTAGCTTTAAGTCCAATCCCAAAGTTTCCAGCTTATTTAACAGTCTTCGATGTGGCACAGTGTCAAAAGCCTTGCTAAAATCTAGATAAGCTATGTCTACAGCTCCCCCTTATCTAATACTTTACTGACCCAGTCAAAAAATTCAATAAGATTTGTTTGGCATGATCTTCCCCCAGTGAATCCATGCTGCTTGGGATCCTGTTAGTTACTGGATTTAAGATACTTTACAATTTGTTCCTTTAACAGTGTTTCCATCAATTCCCTACTACTGATGAGTAGCCATTTGAGCAGCCATTCAGTGAACCACCTATATTTCCTTTCCTAAACATATGAGTGTTGGCGGTGGCAGCAGAGATGCGTGATGAGGGCGCACTTTGCACTTATTGGACATGTGAGTCAGTCATCTACAAGCTTTTTGTTTTTTGGGAAATATTCAAATCAATTTAGACCATTTAAAAAAAACTACAATAAAAAAGTGTACCATTGCAAAGGGAAGTGCGCTTATATACAGAATAGCCACTGGCAATTGCCATCTATTAAAACAGGATTTTAAAATCAATATAAATGTCTCCATTTATCAACTGAATGCACAGAATGTCGTTCACAGCCAAATACATTTGTCATAAGACAAGCCCACATGAATATTCACTTCCTGGTCATATCCCTCATGGCCACAGCTAGAATAAGAACTCCAAAATGTCTATAAATATATTCCGTTCTCTTAACCTGAAACTACACTAGAAATATCATTTAACAATATAAAAAAATATAATAAATGATAATAAATTATAATGAAGGGTATTATTATTATTTTTAAAAAAGCAATACAAGGATTCCACTACATTAAATCATATATATGATATATAGTATATAGTATTGTAATATTGAATGAACAAGATAAACAACTTAGTTTTGAGAGCACGTGAGCACCTTAAAAACTCGGAGAAGGACTGAAAGCCTAATAGAGCATGAAGAGGACGAAACTGCCTGTCCAGCAGGCTACTAGAGTGATAAGCAAAGCACAAGGAAAGAGGAGCGATCTACTTAATGCTCAGCCTTCAGAGAAGAGCAGACAGACCTATAACGGTGTCAGCTCTGGGGACAAAAAAAAATGTGATGCACTGTAAATGATTTATGCATTCAAGAACTGTGCAAGAGGAAACGAGGTCATAAAACCCCCTAAACACCCACTCATGGTGTCATCTGTGCATGCACTAAAGCATTATACTTTGTGTCTGCATGTTTACCTCTGTTGCTACTGTACTATAAGAGAAGGCATAGTAATAAATAATTCTGCAAATTATAAAGATTGATATAAAATAATGGAATATATTTAATTAATGGAATACGTTTTATATGTAAATGATATCCCCACTGTTCAGTGCTGTAATTCAGAGCATTATAACTGCCTGATTACTAAATACTTGTGCTTAAATTATTATCATGGAAACATTATTTACCATTGGTGCTTGTTTCAACTGACTACTATAGAGTTTTAAATTGTTTTGTTTAATTTTAAGTGAAATTCATATTTTTGGGGGGGCAAAGTTTTGTTAAAATTACAAATTTTATCCAGCATTATGGTCCTTACAAACAACTGTTACAAGCCATAACAAATCCAACATCAACACAGAAGGAGGTGCAGGTAAACGGTCAGAGGATGACATGTGACCCCAGGGCTGAGTGTCACTTATCACCAGCGCAGCCATCAGGGTGGGACAGCCAAGACTGTTGTCCCGGCCCAGATCTGATGGGGGCCTGTCAATACTTACATAGCCTGGCAGCAGCAGGTATCTACGGTATCTTACCGCCGATACTTGCAGCTTAGTAGCAGGCCAATGTGCAGGGAAGAGCACCGTTAAAGCAGGTCCACGCCAGCCCGCCCATGTGACGTCACCAATGACGTCACAGGGGGCGCGGCTCCATGGTTGTGCCCCGGCCCCGCATTTTCTGACATTGGCCCTGCTTATCACCACCTTACATATTTGAGAAATATGGGCAGGATTCAGACTGAACTCGTCTGTCACTCCCCTCTATCATTTATGAAAGATCCAAAATATAATCCAGCACGTGTATATGTATATGTATATTTCATAATGACGGTTATTAAAGATCCTAGTGAGCAAAATGCCCCTTTTACAAAAGTCTGAATCCAGTGCTATATTACTACAAATACAGTATCTGCTCTGTACTAGTTAGACAGCAAGGATATTTGTGAAGTAAGGAAATATCATTAAGTAGGACCTCTGCACAAAACTCTTCATGGAATGATCTGCGCTTCTGTTTTAAGCCTGCTGGTTTGAATAATTCAAGTCTACACAGAATAGGCCATTTCTGACAGAAGGAGAGACAGATTGGTACAAAGAAATGTATTCTGTGCAGTAAATTGTCCTAGAATTAGCTAACCTTTTTGAAATTCAACATCAATGCAAGATTACTGTGTACAATGAGGGAGGAGGAACCATGCTTCGAATCGCCTACAAGCCTGCTTGAGTTGAAGAGGTGCCATGACTCACGGTGAAAGAATTTCCAGCACAGTCACAGTTTCTGCCAAGCCGATAATTTGTTTAATTATTAGCAAATCATTATTTACTTATGTCCCCTTTCTTTTATATAATATAATATACTCCATTTAAAGTAAACTTGTGCTATCCTGCGAAAATAGTCTTAAAAACAACAACATATTTTATTTTTTAACATTGATTGCAAGCAAAGAACAATTGGAATATTGGAATAATTGATATTGATCTTGGACAAATTGCATTTCAATGCAAAGGGTGTTTCTATTTTATTTTTTGGATACAGGGAATACACTTGCTTTTTTTTTTTTTTGCATTTTTTGCACATATTAGACAAACTTCACTGCTTTATATTTAAACTAAATCTGGATGGCTTTATATTTAAACAAAAATGTAAAATCTTAAACTAAACCATTCCTAGCACATTAAAAGATTGCTCTCCAACAGCAGTGTAACATGGTTATGTCCCTGGTGCAAATCTACTATACTTGTTTTGCTTTACTCCTAACTCAGCATCAGTAATATCAACATCAGTTCTGGTTGCTATGGCGACAATAACTAATTCAGCAGTGATACAACCAAAGAAAATGTTGGCTCTATCATTGATGAAACCACTAAAACAAGTACAGTAAGAAAAAAAAATTTCCTTATGTTGTCCAGGCTCCTGCTTCCGCTTGTGTTCTCCTCCGTTTTGTCCCCGCTCTTTCCTCCAGTCTGTCAACACTCTCTCCTCTGCTCTGTCCCAGCTCTCTTCTTTGGAAGAGTGACGATCAGTTAGTGCACCCTATCAATACTTTTATTTACGCTTCATTTAAAAAAAAAAATCAGCTTTCAAATAGTGAAAAATTGCTCATGTTTTGCCAGTTCTATGTGAAAATATTTTGATGATGAGTTGTGTTTACTTAGTAGCCAGAGGGTAACCTTATGATTACAGAGACGATTTAGGTCATTTTTATGTTTACCTGGGTTATCATTTTGTTGAAAGTCCAGGTGTTTCCCACACATAAATTCCACAGACACGTAAGATCTAAAAATAGAAGAGAAGAAAGTTCTTTGTCTATGTTGAAGTTAGGTTAGTTAAAAAACAACACAAAACAAGCAAACGATAGCACATCATTCTTTATACCGTTTCCACTTACTATATCAACATATATAGTAACTTTAGCTTAACTATGTTATATATAGCACCACTGGTTCACTCACTATAGCTTTTACTAAATCTTTTTGGATGTCATCTGAGCAATAAACAGTACATTAGATGGCGAGTATATATATGAGGGAAAATGGTTCTAGTCACTACAGCAACAATAATACATTTGTTAATTATATAGGCGGCACCACAATGTCAGTTGTTTAATTAGTGAAATTGTTAAAAAAAATGTATACAATAAAGTTAATTCCTAACCTTGTTTTGCCTAGACTCTGTCCAGCTTTGTCCATGCTCCCTCCTGTATGGATAGATGTAAAGGAGAAAATAAATTTTATAGATATAAGACGGGGCAAAAAGAACAAATTACAAGGCTAGAGGAACTAAACATGTTTAGCTTGGAGCAGATAAGGGAGAGGGGGGATATGATAGCAGCTTTCACATATATAGAGGGTTGTGACCGGCTAGAGGAGGGTGGCATTTTTCAGAGGAAGAGGTGTAATAGAAGACGAGGGCATGAATATAAACTGGAGGGTGGTAGATTCAAAGGAAATGTGCGGAAAAAATACTTCACTGAAAGGGTGATAGATAAATGGAATAACCTCCCATTTGAGGTGGTTGAGGCTAACACAGTAAAACAGTTTAAACATGCTTGGAAAAAAAGAAGAATATCCTAAATCTTAAACTAATAAGGGTAAATAGGGTCCAGGGTCAGTATAGTTTTAAATAAACAACTGGGCAGACTGGATGGGCCATGTGGCTCTTATCTCCCATCACTTTCTATGTTTGGTGCAGTTAAGAACACTTTTATTACATACCATAAAATATAGCAGAAAGGGATATATGTATCCTATGGGCACAGGATCAGTAAATCCAGGTAGGTAGGTAGGTAAATAGTTATGTGAATTGAACTCTAGAAGAAGTAATATAGAATCGTCTGCGTATAACAAATATCCCCTCAGCATTTATAATTAGTGCTGTCCATCCTACATGGTAAAATATATTTACTATACTGGTACTGTAGACTGCATGAAATACATGATCACTCATTAACTAAACAGTTTGCTAAAAATAATATTTCCCAAGTTTCCCATTACAGAATTTGGCAAAATCAAGCATTTCCCAATACATCTGTCAGTGGCCAAAAATAGTGAGGAAAACATTTTCTCATGCTGATCCTTTTGTTTACTTGCTTGTATCCTAAAACACAGTGGTGTTCCAGATATATTACCATTTACTTTGGATATATTTAAGGCTAAATACATTTTTGGGAAAAAAGACCCCATTATGTCTCTCATTAATGACTTTGTGAATTTTCGTTGCCCTATTTATGGATTTAACACATGTACTTAGTGACTGCACTAATGCATGGAACAATTCTCATTAGAATTCCCATCGGAAGAGAACAATTCTCATTAGAATTCCCATCGTAAGAGCTCCACTAATTGATGGGAGCGATAGTGGCAGCGTGTGTGTCGGTTTTCTTAACTGAAATTGAAGCACTGGAAACGTTCATTCTAACAGAACAAGTAAGAGAAACATAAAAAAAGCAAGATGGTCAGTGTAAGGATTCAAGGTCCCTGACTGAAGTCAAACCTGTCTGTAACTATCATTCGCCACAAAGAAGTCATTAGGATCTGCAGTTTTATAACATAAGTTTTAAAAGAAATAATGTTTGACTGGATCAAGCCCTTTACTAGGATTAGAAAACGTGGCACATTCCTAGTATGGATCTTGATCCTCTGGTGCCAGATTACGTACTAGGAGCATTAACATCAGTGGTGCAGGACAGGGTAGGACACAGAGATCCTTTAACCTCCTAGCTCTCACCGAAACATGGCTCTCCCCCACTGACACCACCTCACCTGCTGCTCTGGCCTATGGAGGTCTCTCCTTCTCCCACTCTCCCAGAGCTGGTGACCGTCATGGTGGTGGTGCTTGCCTGCTCCTCTCTCCCTCATGCACTTTCCGCACTATCCCTCTTGAGCCCTCCCTCATCTTCTCTTCCTCTGAGGGCCACTCCATCTGTCTTTTCCGCCCCCTAGACCTCCGTGTTGCTCTCATTTACCGGCCCCCAGGCCCTTGTTTACAGTTCTTTAAGAACTTAGTTGCCTGGCTCACCTACTATCTCTCTTCTATTATATTGGGTGATTTCAACATCCCTGTTGATAACCCCTCCCATTCCAGCTCCTCTAAACTGCTCTATATTTCCTCATCCTTTGGCCTGACTCAATGGACCACCTCCCCTACCCACATATAGGGCCATTCCCTTGAACTAGTCTTCAGCCACCACTGCACTCTGACTGACTTCTCAATCTCTCCTTTTCCTCTTTCTGACCACTACCTCCTCTCCTTCTCCCTCTCCTGTCTTGCCTCCCATCCCCCCAATCCCAAACGCGCTCTCACCAGACAGAACATCAGCACCCTCGACATCCCTGCCTATTTCTCCTCCCTTGACCACCTCCTCCCCCCCCCATTACCTCTCTCTCCTGCCCCAAGCAAGCAGCCTCCTTCTACAATACCACCCTCTCCTCTGCCCTTGATACTGCCTGCCCCCCTTCCTCCATCTATCTTCGTTGCTCTAACCCCCAGCCATGGCACTCTCAGGTCACGCGCTCCTCAAACAATGCTCCCGCACCGCCGAGCGCCTCTGACGCAAATCTCACTCCTTTGCTGACTTCCTCCACTTTAAATTCATCCTTTCCTCTTACTGCTCTGCCCTTGCCCAAGCCAAGCAAATTTTCTTCAAATCTCTCATCATCTCCCAGGCATCCAACCCCCATCGCCTCTTTGCCACTTTTAACACTCTCCTCTCCCTGCGCCTTCCATCCAACCCTCTATCTCTGCTTCCAACTTTGCCTCCTACTTCTCAATTATTTTTTATCAGAAATGACATCTCCTCCACCCTGCTTCCCCCATCTCTCCCCAACTCTCCACCACCCCTTCTATGCAATCATCATGAGTTTTCATCTTTCCATTCTACGACAAGTGATTAAATTCACTCCCTATTAATATCCTCACCACCCTCAACCTACCCTGTGGACCCTATTCCCTCACACCTTCTCAAACACCGCTCTCCCACTGCCTGCTCTTTGTTTCCTCTTTTAAGCATGCCCTTGTCTCTCCCATTCTCAAAAAACCTAATCTGAACCCAACATCCCCCTCCAGGTTTCTGGCCCCTCCATTCCACTGAGACTGCCCTTACCAAAGTAAGTGACCAATGATCTGTTATCAGCCATATCCAAGGGCCACTACTTCATCCTCATCCTTCTTGATCTGTCAGCTGCTTTTGATACCATTGACCATCCTCTTCTGCTTCAAACCCTCTGCTCTTTTTGTCTCACTGACACTGCTCTCTCCTGGTTTTCCTCCTATCTCTCTGACCGCACCTTCTCTGTTTCCACCCCTAGCTCACCCCCCCTAAGCTCCCTGTTGTTGTTGTCCCTCAGGGCTCTGTCCTTGGTCCGCTCCTCTTCTCCCTCTACACCTCCTTGTTGGCTAACCTCATCAGCACATTTAGTTTCAACTACTACCTCTACGCTGATGACACTCAAATTTACCTCTCCTCCCCTGACCTCAACCCCTCTCTTCTGTCTAAGATTTCTGAGTGCCTTGCATCCCTATCCACATGGATGTCCAAACGCTTCCTCAAGCTGAATATGGACGGAAATTATTGTTTTTCCTCCCCCTAGGATTTCCTCTCCTCCCTCCATCACGATAACCATTGGTGATACTTCTGTTTCCTCATCCACTCAAGTTCAAGTTCAATGCCTAGATGTTATCCTTGACTACTCACATTCCTTTATACCACACATCCGTGCCCTTTCTCATTCTTGCCGTTTCCACCTACACAACATTGCACGCATTCGTTCCTTCCTCACCAATGAAGCTACTAAAACCCTCATCAACTTTTTAGTCATATCACACCTCGATTACTGTAACCTCCTCCTCATAGGTCTCCCGCTCACCCTTCTTGCACCCCTTCAACTATACTCAATGCTGCTTCCAGGCTCATCTTCCTCTCACGCTGCTCTACCCCGGCCTCTCCTTTATGTCAAACACTCCACTGGCTTCCTGTTCGCTTCAGACCTCTCTTTAAACTTCTTACCCACACCTTTTAGGCCATCTCCTCATCCACTGCTCCCTACCACTCCTCCATCATCAACATGCACACCCCTTCCCGCTCTCTCCATTCTGCTAACCAGCACTGTCTGATCTCTTTTCTGATCGCCACATCTCTGCCCTTATCAAGGACTTCTCCTGTGCTGCACCTCTGCACTGAAATGACCTCCCTTCTTCAGTCAGACTCTCCCCCACATTGCAGGTCTTCAAGCGTTACTCAAAACGCACCTGTTTGGGCAAGCCTACCCCTCCTCCACTTAACATCCTCACTGCATCCTTCATATATCCCCTCTCTTTCTTCCCCCTCTCCTACGCTCACACCAGCAGTCCACTTCCTTCCCCCTCCTTATGTCTTCTGTAAGTTCTTCCCTCCCACATAGTGTGTTAGCTCACGTGAGCAGGGCCCTCCATCCTAGTGTTGTTCCTTCCTCCACCATTCCCTCCTTACTTCATACCCTCTTGTCCCCCTCTGCTACCCTTTTACCCCATCCCCTCCTGGTGGTTCCCTCTCAATCTAATGTTTTGAACACTTCTTTTGTACCAACTACAAACTTATCATCTTTATGGCATTTTTTTTTCAAATAAAGAATTTATACTAAAATTGTCCCGCTAAGGTTTTTTTTTTTTTTACTATGTTAATTTTGCTCCATTACAATGCCAAATGGGGTGTGGTTTAATGATGGAGTTTGGGCAGGACCAGGGAGGGGCTTATTTGTCATGTTTTTGTTTTTGGGAATATTGGTATGAGAAATCATAAGGTGCCTTATAAACAATGATCATACTGATAAAATAATAATAATAAAGATAAAGTGTAATACTTAAATGCTCTGCTGTGAACTGGTGAGCTAACAAATGCAGATAGCTTTTAATAGATTTTGCCTGTGTATAAACATTTTTGTGTCTCACTTTTTATAAAGTAAAAATCTGTTCCCTAAAAACTACCAGAAGTCGTGGTTACATACTGTATTCTGTTGTTACACAAAAAGAGTTGCTCAACAATAGCCTGCAGAAACATTTCCTCTACTGGCCATTGTTATTCAGTAATGAAAATGCTCAGATATGTGTCTAAACTCACCGAGCCAGGGGAAAACAATGCAAAATAGAACTGGAGATTTCTGGAATTTCCTGTTTAATTCTGCAGACAATATAGCCTAATCTTAGTGCAAACCTACCTCTTGTAAGCATTCATAGCTTATTATCCTTATAAAAATAAAGTATATTGAAATTGAATGCCATGTTAAGACCTTAGAGGGTCAGCACATAGCTTTATGACTATTAAAAATCAGAAATCGTTTCATAATGATGTCATATCTAAAAATGTGGCTCGTTGTACATAACTGGCACTTCTTTCAAGGGCTTAACCTCTACAAAAGGCAGGACTTGGAACCTTTCCATTAGCAAGAAAACAATTCCTGCTTCTGGGGTCAAAAGTAATTTCTCCAGATCCTCATGAAGACAAATCATTTGTAGTTCTGCTACTTACAGTGAGAACTATAGAGCTTCCAAAAGCACAAGATCATGGCATGTGATGCTTTTCTAATGATCAAAGGGCAAGGGGTCCTATGGTTATCAACATCAGTGAACTGGTATTTCCTTCCTTTCTGTGCAGCATGATACTATCACTGAGTTTTATACATCTGAAAAAATGAACACAAACACTAATGGATACACTGGAAAGTCAGATTTATTTCTATATCCCAGACTTGCGTGCCATATGAATTATTACTCCAACACAATGAATCATAAACACTTCCACTCCATCATCAGATCATTTACTAATATAAGTTGTTGATAATTTTACATAGTGTCCATTTAGATCCTACAAAAAAAACACCCTAAATGCCAGCAAGTCAGAATTGATAAGAGGAGAGAACACTTCTGTGCCACTTGCCTGGGATGCAGAGAGGTAGGCAGGGGATACAAAACAAAGGGCCTGTGTCTGTCTGAGGATGATATGCAGGTTATAGAGATATATACATGCTTTTGGTATTAATATTATTATTATTGTTTATACATAAGGCACCACAAGGTGTCCGCAGCGCAAAATACAACAGCAAAATACAGTAAAGACATACAGGGCAGCGATGGACAGCATAGTACATAATAAAATACAATATAAACATATAAATATCACAAAAATGCAGTGAAGCAAGAACAGACAGCAAGGTCAGGGAGGAGGGGATAGAGCGCAGCGAGAGGTTGAGAGGGAGCCACCAGGTGGGGATGGGGTAAAAGGGTAACAGAGGGGGACAAGAAGGTACAAAGTGAGGGGCGAGTAGTAGAGGAGGGAACAACACTAGGATGGAGGGCCCTGCTTATGTGAGCTAACACACTAAGTGGGAGGGATGAACTTACAGAAGACATAACACTAAGTGGGAGGGATGAACTTACAGAAGACATAAGGAGGGGGAAAGAAGTAGACTGCTGATGTGAGCGGAGGAGAGGAGGAATGAAGGAAAAGAAGAGGATAGATGTAGGATACAGGGAGGATGTTAAATGGAGGAGGGGTAGGCTAGCCTGAACAGGTGCGTTTTGATTAAGCAGTGTGACTGAAGAAGGGAGGTGATTCCATTGCAGAGGTGCAGAGGTGCATGGAGGGAAATCCTGGACACAGGCGTGAGTCAGGTGGGAGGTCAGACAGCGGTGGTTAGCAGAACGGAAATGGCAGGAAGGGGTGTGCATGGAGATGAGGGAAGAGAAGTAGGGAGGTAGGGAGCAGTGAATGAAGAAATGGCCTTAAAGGTAAGGGTAAGGAGGTTTAAAGAGAGGTCTCAAGTGGACAGGAAGTCAGTGGAGGGTTTGACATAAAGGAGAGACAGAGGTAGAGCAAAGTGAGAGGAAGATGAGCCTGGAAGCAGCATTGAGTATAGATTGGTGAGTATGATAAAGCTTCTCACTTTATACATTCAGTGCCATAATACAACACAATTAAGGTAAAAAAATACTTTGGGCCAGATCCAAAACGAGTAAGGACAGACATTTTCCGTGAAATTGCCTGTCTGTATGTACTGCACATGCGCAGTAAAAAGATTTTAGCATCGGATGAATGCCAAAATTCTGTGCCAACTTCAGTGTCCGCACAGGGGACTGGTCAACTCACCATGCGTATAATGTACACATGCTGGGTGGGAATAGGCATTGACTGAATACTTAAGGTAGTGTTATATGCGGCAAATACTCACACTCACCCCTCCGGGTCCTTCACACAGCAGCCTGTCAGCTCTCACATGCCTCTCCTCGCGTGCCGCTTCCCGCTCCGGCCGACATGTCAATCATGGCATGTAAACAAACCCACGTGCTGCACCTCCGGGGGCTGCAGCGGTCGCGCGCTTCTGTTTCCCACACAGCGCATCACCTCCCTGGGCTCAGGGAAAACAGCCTCATAGGTAGACACTTGGCTGCTAGCCTATCAGAAGCTAGCAGCCCATTGTATATTCCCTGCTTCTCCTGTGTGCCAGTATCTGTAGCCCTTAGGGGTAGCTTGTGTGATTGAGTGAGTGTTTGAGTGAGTGATTCTCCTAGTTCGTCAGTTAGTCTTGTGTGTCCCGTTCTTCCTCTGTCTTATTGTCTTTGTTTATTGTTTATTGTTGTCTGTTACAGGCTAGGCTCTGCTGGCCTGTCTTTTCCCTTTCACCCATCTATTTCTCTTTCTCTCTCTTCCAGGTGTTGCCACTGGGGCCGCGACCTGAGGGTAAACCGGCAGCGCCAGATAACCTCACCTTCAGAGGCTCTAGTGAAGAACGCGGTCCTTCTAGACTCCGCGCGCCTCGACAGGCTTCACTTGCTACGCTCCCGAGCTACTCTCCTGAGTTGGACCTGCAACTACTCTACTCGTCAGTGTTCTCTTCCGTCTCTGCACTATCAGGTCTGTTCGGTCTCATACAGTACCGTAACAGGTAGGGCCCTGGGCACATATTCAGCATCCACACATAGGAGAGCAGGGGGAGTGTGAATCAGAAATTGACATATGGAATTTCGCAGTAAATGTGGGGCACTTATATCACATATCAATTTTTTTTATGTTGTTCACATTTGTGCACACATTGGGCCATATTCACAGGTAAGAGAGAGTTAGGTGCGGCCGTATCTGCACCTAACTCACCCATCCTGCCCCGCAACTTGCCCCACAACTGGCCCTATGCCATAGGGCTTCCTTAAGTAACTGTATGGAAAAAACGCACAGAGAATGGCTCCCCCGTCCTGCCTGGCTAATTTACATACCTACCCCCACCCACTTCCTAAATCCTCTCCGAGGCTGCCTTGGCATGCCTCCTTCTACCTAACCTACGTTAGCACCTAAGTGGTCCGTAGATTGTGTAAATGACCTTCTACGCATGCAGAGTAGGTAATTTCTTAAAGGATTGCACTTAAGAAGTCGGAGCTTCTTAAGTGTGAATCTGGTCCATTGTAATATTTAGCTTTTTTTTTAGAAATATTTAATATTCATTCATAAACAGGAACGTTTGCTTGCTTATATGGATGTTGTATAAACATTATCTTGCAAGAGCAAACTATTGTGAAACATGGATATGATGTTACAGAGGAGTGCATAATATGGCTAGGGGAGGCTATGGCATGTTCTCTACATTGTATGCCAGTCAAAAACAAACGTGACCATCTATAGAGGCCATGCTACTTGATTGTTTTAAACTGTGTTGCTGTTATGTTGTATAGTTTGTAAAGTGTATTTTAAACTTGCTTTGACAAAACATATTAAACCTGCTCGTCATAGTTTTCAATGCAATCCCCTACAATCAAAATTTAGTTTTTAGCATATAAACTCTGTATACCGTATCAAAGAACCTTTCTGTTACTTATTGAAATGCTAAGTATAGGTATTTGGATAAAGCAGGAAATGAAAATCTATTGTAATTGAAGTTCTTTTTGGTAGGCAGCCAAATGGCATTACTGGAAATTAAAGTAAAATACATGGAAATTTAAAAATAGGTCAACATATGTCTACAGATAAATGCCAATTATATATAAAATATAGGTATATACCAATGGATCTTAGGGTAATTTATTTCCTTTTTTGTCTTATAGTAAAGATACAAATGGTATATAGAGATCATAATATCTAGCATTTGATGTTTTTTTAAAGATACTGAACCTGTTATGATTTCTTATTCAGGTGTTCATTGTGTCAGTGGGCCTGATCCCGAATTAGATACTTCCCCTGATAAGTAATATCGGCGCATGCGAGCATGTAACTCCTTCCATGGAAGGGGCCGGACCAGGGCCGGATTAAGCCTTCGGGGGGCCTGGGGCACTTGAGAAAGGGGGGCCCTATGATCTAAAATTAAGAGCATAGGGGTAGATCCAGAACTCCGCTTGCAATACGCTTCCCCGCGTAGCGTATTTACGTGTGCGTACTTTCTATACACTCCCCTTGTCACACCACGTGAATGTATGTATCTTGTCCGAGATCCGCTTTCCAAACCCTACCTTAACTTTTGCCCACGTAACTGATGTCATCCGCTCACGTACGTATGAGCAACACGTAACATTTACGCAACTAAGCACGCCCATACTGTACACTTTAAATACAAACCCCCGCCTACATAACGTATTTCAGACGTATTTTAGACTCACGTAAAATTGGCACG